>JACEOJ010000094.1:1754438-1767806 GCA_013761285.1 Campoletis sonorensis
GGCCAAGGCTGGTCTAGTAAGAAAAAATGTGACCCTAAAAGAGATTAGAGTGATTTACTGAAATTAAGATTAATGAAACATGGTCGCAGTGGCTTTTTAGTGAGGTCTAGTTGTCTCAGTAGGGCCAAGGCTAGTGTAGTAAGAAAAAATGTGACCCTAAAAGAGATTAGAGAGATTTACTGAAATGAGGATTAATCAAACAAAGGTCAGAGTGGCTTTTCAGTGACGTCTAGTTGTCTCAGTAGGGTCCGACCGTCTTTAATTCAGACCCGAGTATCATAAGAAGCTCAGATTATTGAGATCTAAATTAGATTATTATTGACAATGATTATTATCATTAAATTATTATAAATAAGATTATTGCCTAAATGAAAATGAATCTGATGAGGTTGAAAATACGTATAAGTTAAAAATAACGTCATTAGAGTTAGATTTTTCCAGTAATTAATAAATCCAAGTTCTTGGAACTTAGCATAATTTCATCGCAAAGCCCAAAAAATGTTCGTGTACGGTTAAGAAAACATTGATATCGTGATTTAATCTGTGCCTACCGCCTGCCGTTCATCGGGCTTTCGTGAAAATGCACCGCACTCGCGGTTGAAGTACGAGGAGTCGTTGATGCTTTCGAGTCCTCTTCCTCCTCCGTTATATCCGGAAGAAACATCGTTTGCTTCTCTTCCGGAACACTGGAGTACAAATGTTTGATTAAATGTTAATTTTTTTTTCGTTGTTTTTCAAGTTATTTGATTTCGTGCATGATTTTTAATACAAATATGACAACGCGACTTAGTTGTTGTTGTTGTTTTTTTTTCTTACGTCATATTTGCTACACTTCCGCGATAAGTTTTTCTCTTGTAAGCCGCCGCGGCTTCCGTGTACGGCAACGTTACGTTCTCGGCGTCGTAAAAAATGTCTTTTACGAGCGGCGGACATCTGTTCATCAGAGTGTCCACTCCGAGATACGATACCTGCCAATTGACATTTCATTACTTTAGTTCTATGGTTTTTCATGAATATCTGTTTCACCGAAAAAACAAAAAGAAGAAATGTCAAAAAAATCTTTCCTCACCTTCGTGTGACGATCGATCAACCAGTTCAGCTCGAAATCCTCGTCATCGTCACCGAACGGATTTATCAATTGTTCGGCAACCTTGGCGAGTTGGAAAAAAAGTTTTAAAAACTTGATACAATTTAATTAAAAGAAAATAAAGGCTTATCCATCCAAATTAATTTGATTCGATATGTTTTTTTTTTTCTATTACAATCATTCAACAAAATTTCGCAAAATTTCAGCCAAAATAGGAAATGTTACGAAGATTTCTGTGACCTTGACGAGGATATAGCTAGAGGTGTTTGTAAAAAGCTTATTTTCCTCGAGCATGACATGAAAAATTATGAGTTTCTCGATACGTGTTCGTCGTAGCAAGGGGAAGGTAGTTTTATTTTTATCCGTTGAATGCACATTCGTTCGGACTTTATCTTGTCGCGTGCCTTAAGGTCTTAAAAGATGAATCCGTAGAAATTACGAAGAATATTGAAAAAAAAAAAAAAAACAAAACAAAACAAAAGAAAATGGGATGAGTATGAGGGAGATAGAAAAATATTGTGTCTTAAAATACCTTCAATAATCCCATGTAGAAGAAGAACTGTAGAATCGTAAATATGGGCAAATAAGCATCGACCTCCATTTGAAACGGCTTCTTGGCACCCTCGATGTATTGTCTGCCGACGAGGGCAACGACGAAAAAGCTGTACGTCGCTAGTGTAACGACTTGAGTATAAACGAGAGGTATAGAAACCCAATCGTAACTCCATAAAAGTCCACATTTCGACCGGAAGTCATTGAATTCCTGTCAAGATACGAATTAAAAAAAAAAAAAAAAAAAAAAAAAACAAGGGACAAGAAAAATCGCCAACTGTCAAATTAAATATTCATGGTTTCGATAATCGATTATTATTCGAAATAAATTGAAATGTAACGATGGCTCTTCACCTCCATTATAATTTTGAGTCCCTGAGCATCTGGAAGCCGATGACTGCGACGTGCCTCTTTCAATAAATTGATGAACCACGTGCAGGGTATCCAGTAAGTGTTGAATTCGAGACTAGGTACCGATTGGAATAATTCCAGTTCGAGGGAAGTCATAAAACCTATTGAATCAATGAAATTGACATTTTTTATTGCCGATTGTTGAAGATACTGAAATTCTGAAGAGAAAAGTCCTGAGTCATTTTTGTCTCTGTGATGCACCGTTGATGAGATATCGATAAATTTTTGATGCCGAATCGAATACGTTGCGAAGAAAGAGGCGGACAGACGGATCGCGGGCGAATCCTCTCCGCGTTGAGAACGAGGCGTGGAGGGGAGATAATGCGCTGTCACTAAGCTATTTATTTATATTTCAGCAACGAAACGTCGGAGAGAAAAATGGCTAAGGACTTTTCTCTTCAGAATTCCACGATCTATCAATTCTGTATATTTATGAATAACAATTTCAGCAGGAACTACTCATAGATCGAAGAGTTGTTTGTCGAAAAGTGTTTATTCGATCGACACTATTTCTTACCGTAGTCAACGACGTGGTCGAGAGTGGGAAATCGTCTTTTGACAGCCGAGCTTATGGAACGCAGTACAAGTATGAGCGATAGATTTAGATATCTCATAAGTGCTCTACGCAGCATTCGACCGTACTCGTCATTTCCGGTAACGTACAAAGCGACGAGATGCATCACTCTTTCAACGAATAAACAAATATATCAAATAAAATCGAGGAATATTGATCAAATTGTTAGAAACATGGAAATAAATTATTCGAAGGAACTTAAATAATCTGGCCAGTGAATGGATGGGGACCAGCGAATGGACGACGTCATTTTTATATCAGAATGAAACGAGGCTAATTAATTGTCAAAAAAATCAATTTCCGAAGCACTGATTATTTAAATTAATGTTGGAATCGTCCATACACTGGCATTTCAGAAATTTTGCTACCAATTTATCAAGCTCTGTTATATTTTTTATTGTGCAATCACTTGAAACGTATTTTTTTGTTTTTTATCAATAAAAAAATGAAAATTCTCATTAATTTGTTTATTTTACGGTCGATTCAAATGCTACAGTTGCGTTATTTGTCGATTCACTGTTCAGTTCCCTCAAAGGAATGGAAAATCGTTTTTTTTTCGGAAATGAATGCCATTCTGTATTTTAATTGGATGAAATGTTTCTTATTTTATTTTTTTCAACGAATAGGCTTAAACGTGCTTTAAAAAATCTCAATATTTTTTACTTATCAGGCCAAGGTATGGCGATGTATTGTTGCCACCATCTTGCAGCAACGTAGGCAACATAAAATCCGAGCACGAAGCTTAAAGGTATAAGACTGATGAAAGTATCGCACCACACGACAATTTGCTCGAATTTTCTAAAGTAAATAACAAAAGCCAATAAGAAAAATACGAAGAATTATCAATTAGTAATTAAAATGATTAACGATGTTCCAGTAAAGGTTTTTGGCCGTTAGTTACTACCATGGGTCTTAATGACCCAGAAAAAATTGCCCACAACTCTTGAAGAAATTGGACCCATTTTTTTTGTTTCTTTTTAATATCACACAGCTCCCAAATGGTCGAGGACTCGATACGGAGAAATGATTTTTGTGTCAGACTGCAGTCGACCTAAAAAACCTTTTTCTTCTTCTGTTTTAATGCATTAATCGATTGTTTAGTTCAGAATCTCTTTACATGTTGAATTTATTTGAAAATGACTTTTTTTGGGCTGGGTCGAAATGACCCAGTGGTAGTAACCCGCGATTAAACCTTCACAGGACGATGTTAGAGTGAAAAGGATGATTGGAACGAACCTTTTGTGCGGTTTCGTAAGAACGTAACGGTATATTGTAGAAATGGCTGCGAATAAGGCTAAAAAAAGGAGTAGTTCGCGATAGATTAGTTTGTAGAGGGAGCCGCGCCACATAAAGAGCAGCCTCGTAAATCCGCCGCTCGTCGAGCTCGCAACTTCATATTGATAAGAGACCGTCATTCTCTTTTATATTTATTTCACGATACGCCAAAGGCTTCCTGATATCGTATACAACTGCGTTCAAACGTCCGAACCAATTTGGACCATTCCATCTCGTAGTAGAGACGAAACTACAAGGATCACGTTATCGGATATCATCTTCGTGTTTTTCGCCAGACTCCCCGTCTGTATTATCAATTATATTGGTACCGAAAATTTTCGATTTCGTCGTTTCGTGACGGTTATTGGTCAACGAAACGGCGGCCTTCATCTGTAATTTAAAAAATCCCTAAATTAGCTCAAATCTCGCGAGCCACTTTTTGTACTGATCGTCAAATATAGAAATATTCATTTCTTTATCTGACGACGAATAATTTCAAAGGCTTTGCGGGGTTCATGTGTAACTTGAGCCTCAGCCTTCAGCTCCGAAAGCTAAGCGACGCTTGAGTGAGGTCAATACTTGGTTGGGTGACCGCTGAGTCATGCCACGAGTTTCCTTATCAATCGTTTAGCAGGAGACGGTTTTTTTTTAGTTTCTGATGATGTGAATAAACTGAATGCCAATTAAAATGTAATCGCGAATATCGATTGAGTTTTCCACAGTTTTCATTGGCCTTTGTGCAAATACGATACAGCAATGCATCAGGAAATATTGTCTGTGAACAATAATAATCTGGGACTGTGGACAACAATAATCTGGGGGTTTCAACAGAAATGGGAAGAGTAACAATTATGTAGAGATTAATTGATGGGACGTGCTCATAAAAAGCCAAGAGAACAATAATTTCAAAAAGTTTCATGAAGACTTCATTTTTATATCGATTTTTGGTCCGGACTTTGTTTTCTTTCAACTGATCTCACCAGCTTAGGGAAAAAAATGAAATTTTTCTGTTGGAATAAAAAATTGAATAATTATTAGAAAAGTACAAGAGTGAAAGAAATATAAATTCTAGCTTCGATGCATTTTTCATGGTCGAGTAATTGAAAGAATAATGCATTTAATGAGTTCTCAATTAATGAGATACTCTCATTAGCATTGCCAATTTTTTGACATCTGCTCTTTAACAGTATAGACAACCAATTACATCGTTTTTGTAATACCATTTGGCAATTATACATTCTTTCACAACTGCACTATTCTTTATTGTAATAAAAAAACAAAAAGATCCTAAAAATGGACACATTTCAAGGTAGACCTTGAAGAATATTTTGACGTTGGTAAATTATCAGTGGATTTCCTTATTTCGAAGTCACATTCGTTAATTTGAATTCGTGAATTTGTTAAAATTTTATGCTGTAAAGATTAAAAATTTTAAGAATTCGTAGCCACTCAAAAAATATTCAGTCATATTTGAAACGATACGAAAAGTGACATGAACTGATAAAATAATCAAGAAAATTATAATCCGATTTTTTTTTTCTTCGAGGTCTGAAAAAATACTTAGAATGATTATAATCGAAAATGAGTTTTTGTACACTTTCAAAAACGACAGCTTTTGTAGTTTTTTTTTTCCAATTGTTAAGTTTAGAATTTTTATTAAATAACATTCTTTGGTTGAGAAACGTTTGTGCTACTGAAAATTACGCCCGACAAGCACAACATTTTCTGAACAGTTTACTATTAATTGCTACTTTTGACCAGAACGAATCGCCAATTTAATTGGAATTGAAGTTCGAAGCGACCATGACGTCGAATAAACGTCGAATAAATAAGTGTCGCAATAAACATAAAGATAATTGAATGTGGTCGATGTAATTGGCTCTGAGTTAGAGTAATGATGAAAAAATACGACGAATATTTTATAAATAAATAAGCATTAATCATTCGGTTCGATTTAAATTTCAACTGAAAAGCCGGAATAAGTTAGAAATGTAACGGAAGACAAATCATAATATTTCGTTTGGAAGTTGCACGTCTTTAAATCGTAATTTAATATTTCCCCAAATTGATTAATATTTTCAAATTTATATGTTTTCAAAAATATGTTTCATTTATATTTCAGTCGATAGAAGTATCATAAAAATTTCAACGAAATAAAAACACTCCCGAGTTTGCGTACAAATTAATATCCAACGAAAATAATTATGAAAATAAATTTTCTAATTATTGTGACCGCAAACATTGTCCAGCGATCAATAAAGCAATAAAATTTTGTAACGAATATGGCTTTTAATAATAATAAAATTTCCGAAATAATAGTCAAGAGCCTTCTTCTAAATCGTAGTAAAAATAATAAGTAAAAGAGGTTTGTTTTAATCGCAGATCTCTGATGCTTTGACGGGCACAGAGCAGCGTGCGTGGGAAGTGACCAGGTGCGATATCTTAAAGTAACGTTTTCGTAATATCCACGTGACATTTGTATTGACAAGACCGCGGTTTAAAAAACATTTTACTGGATTTTTATGATATTTAAGATATTTTTTATCATTTCTCTATAATTATTTAACGAAGTAACTCTTTTGTATGTTAAGTGCAAAGGCGAATACATAAAGAGCATAAAGTAAATAGTGGAATGAATTTGTTTGGAGGCTCACGAGGAGAATAATAACTGAGACTTTTGGGAAAAGCGCCAGTATGCAGCTTCGTTGATAAATATAGACAGTGGGGGATCCGACATTAAGCACTGACTGCCTGGCATCGAAAAATATATGTTCCTCTCTTCGGCCTATACCTCAATGTTTGTAGTTTTGTTTTTTTTTTCGTCGTCCCGCATCGTAGTGGAAACGTGGAATGTAAGGGTGAGAAAAGAAATTGGCCACTGCGTACTACGATTCGTTTATCCACGACGACGAGACACGAGCGGGTCAAAGAATGCCACAGTCGAGTTACAGCCAAATATTTCGGGCAGACTTGTTTTATAGATATACTAATTTTTACACAGTTATTCAAACTTAATTGACGTTAAGCGTACATTTTTTTCTCATTTATATCACAAGATTTACTGATAAAAGCGACTGGAACATTTTTTGATCGATCTTTTTGGAAAAATATACACGTACAGGGTGTAAAAGTATCGATGGACTGATTTTTTCACGCGAAGACGTTAGGCTGATCAATTCTGAAGAAAAAAGTCCTTGACTACTTCTTTCTACGACCGACTGTTAACGAGAAATTGAGGAACGAGTGATCAACCAATCCGGAGCGCCCGTAAACGGAGGTGGGCGTTGCCTGGTCACGCACTCCATTGGCTGACGCTAATTACTCGATATCTTAGGAACGATAGACTGCAGAGAAAAATGGCAACGGACTTTTCTCTTCAGAATTTCGTGTTCTACTTATTCTGTTAATCTGAAGCAAGTATTTCGAGACGTTTTGTATATTTTCGCTGGAAACCTTTTCGGAAGATCATAAAATTTGACTTTTGTAGGATAAAATGGTCGCAAACCACTTTCAGCTTATTTTCTATCGACATAAACTTATGGAATTTGCGATAGACCTAGTTACTGGTAAAAACAACAAGCAGATCGGTGAATCACGATCGTAGAATCTTTAGATCTAGGGCGGCAGATATTTCCGGTCCATCGTGATTTTCTAAGGTCAAAGCAGGATTGGACCACTTATTTATAAACAAGTTTTAATGAGCTTTAAATTTATTAATAAGTGTCTGATTTGTTTGTTATTGAATAATTCAATTTACACTGACTTTATCTCAAAAATTTTCAAACGAGAATAAATTTTCGACTAATATAAATTACGAAACTACGACGTTTTGGTCTTTCAATTTCAACTCGAACAAGAGCTCCATTCCATAAACATTGTGTTGCGTAAAACACGAGCTACAATTGTGTACGAAGCAATTCTCCAAATTTTTGTTATATTTGTAAGCGAACGATGTAAATATTTGCAAAATTTTTTGCTTCCTTCCGCGACGATACATCGTGGCCTCGATGAAGCGTAAGTAAATTCGACGATGTCCCAAAATGCATGAATAATTTGAAGTTTAAAGTGAAAATGGTGTTTTTGTTGAACTTGAATTTATATTTTTATTTTTATTTCCCATGCAAAAAAAAATGTGACTCTACGGAATTTTTGTCGACGCGTGCATCGTTCGAAAATATTTAAATTATTTTCATTGTTTCATCAATTTCGAGCGTTTGGCATTTTTATTTTGAAGACCGAACATTTTTTGATCCCCAAATAATGTTATGAAATAAATGGTTATAAAATTTGTGGAATTTTGAAATTTACTGCGTTTCCAAGAAACACACATGAGTGTTAATAATCCTGCTGTCAGATACGAAGGAAATTTTTGTGAGAAGCTCCAATTCTTGAAAATGTCAAGTAAAAATGACACGAACAATAAATATTTTTTCAAAGCCTTCGCATTTCGTTAAAACCATTGTGTGTTATCGTAGGTGTGGGATTGGTGCGACGAGCAAAACAACATACGAAATGATATTTCAAACAAACGAAATGTAAGGGAGAAAGAAAACTCAGGTGTGATGTATTTCTTGCGATATACGAGGAGTTTGTGTAGACACGTGCTCGAAAGTACAGACTCGTCCGGGCACACTAGACGACCCTATTAAAGCCAACAATAGATTCACGCGATCTAGCATAACTCACAGTTTTTAGTACGTATATATATATCATCCAATACATCGTACGATTCTCGATAAAACTATCTCTGTTCATCCTCTTTTGAGTCTACGTCATATTCATGATCTATATTCACAATTCAATCGCGAAAAGCCATGAAAAGGGGAATTCCCATGAAAAAAATAATAAATTAGAAAATTTTCATAGATTTTTGTCAAGCATCGTGTCTGTCAATGATTTTTAGCTTTTTTTTTATGGGCTTGAGAAAACTGAAGGGTTCCAAAAAAAATGATTACTTCTTAAAGTTCATCGCAAAAACTCGCTTCCGAATTAAATTTCCAGTTGTCGAGTATTGTTTCGAAATTAATTCGTATTTTGTGAAAATAACTTTCGTCTCCTGTTTTCAAAGACCTCAATTTTTATTCAGTTAATTTAAAGATGATAATAATTTTCATTTGACTAAACAAACCAACGCGACAGTCTGAAGGTCAAAAGTTTTCTGAAAGAACAGTTTGCCAAATGGTTTTAAAAGAAATCTAATTAACGAAAAACCATTTCAGTTATCATTCCATTAACCCGTCAACGGTTTCACTACTCACGCGCTCAACGTGTTGCTCGTGCGATGAGAGATTTTCTCTCACTTATGTACAATTTTAAAAGTTTATTATCACAAACTTGAAACTTGACAATAACTCCGCCACAATAGTTATGAATTTGACAGATTTTCTTTTCTCAAAAACCGCAAATCAAACGATGATTAATTTTATATTTAAAAAAGCATATTTCTTTGCATCGGCATGAGTAGGATTTTTTAACAGAGGAATAAATTTGAAGGAGATAAAACAAAAGCAAAGGCTTGTGTCATTCAAAACATTCGAGTAAACATTTTGTTTCAATAGCTGATGAGATTTGGAAATTCAAAATTGATTTTTCTTTTATTTTTTTAAACAAAAACGACCGTACGAAAAAGTTGGTAGAAATTCTATAAAATTCCTCGGAATGTATTGAGTTTGACAAAATTTACATCCTATTTCTTCATGAAAATATACGCAATCCGACTATTCATTTGTATGTGGTATTGATGCAATTAACGAATAAAAACTAATAAATTCACGAATGTCTTAATAACGGAAAAACTGGAAAAAAAAAATAGAGAAGGAAAAGTCTCATGGCGCGACAGCTGACAGGTTAAGTGTCGAATCTATGGGTGACGTGGGGTGAATTACTGTCCGGCGTTGGACGCCATCTGGCGGACAATATCATGTGATTTATCGATATTTTTGAACAGCAAAATGACTAGTTTGTATTCTAACGAAATTTGTTACTGACCAATCGAATTTAATGAAAGAATTCTAACGACTTGTTAACGTTGTAAAAACATGGAATAACGAAACTTTCGACTGTAAAACCCAATAAATGTTTTGAGCTCGAAAACAATTTGGAAAAGCTGGCAGAGGAATTTACTTCTTAATTTAACGCAGATCACTATCAGCTGCTTACCGCTTACGAAGATTTTCGTCGAGGTTTACTCTCGAGCGAGGTCAGTCAATTTTTTCGAAAACACAATAATATTCCACTTCCTCCATTCGAATACAATAATCGAATGAATATAGAAAATTATTAGTCGTAACTTGGATGTTCACTCAAACGTTTCAATCATTTTAGAAAAACGTAGCACTGCCCCGACAAAGTTTAACGACGGCTAATTAAATGAATGAGAATTCCTTAATTAATTAACACTGAAAATAAAATCGTTCAAGATATTTACAGGAATTACCGATCGAATTTCTTATAAACAAGGGAATAAATATCACCAAATAAATAGCAAAAGAAAAAATGTAAAGAAATTGGATAAACTGAAATAAAAAAAAGCACACTCGGGCTGTGGTTAGAACGCAGGTGTGCGCTCTTTGCTTGTCGCTCGCGGACTGATCGGCTCCGTCGACTATCTACATTTTCGCCACAAGCTATATGCACGTCTAAGCGTGTAAATGTGCGTTTACACGTATTCGAGTTAGCTCGAGATCTTCATGGCATGGCAAAGACCCAAATTCTAAAAGGGTTGAATGTCAAGCTCACGTTATTCACATCTCGGAATAATCGTTTTAATGTGTTTGTGTTCATACACTGCATGCATTTTCGTTCGCACGACGTTCAACGCATGTGCCAAAAATTTTCTCAAGGGCCACACACAATATGAATCAAATTTTAGCATAATTTATGTACAAACGAAATCTATTTTTTTTCTATCGTCGTCTCGGATCTAGAAAAAGGTTATTTTTCTGGTGCCAAAGAGCTGAAATACAATGTGAGCTCGAAAATGATCGAATTTTTCAAGCTCAATTTTGGTTGGTTTAGCAATTATCCAGTAGCAAACGAAATCGTCGTAAAGTACCGGTAAGCATTTCGTACAATATGTAGTACTGGTACACGAAATTTACCAGGTACGTTCGTATGGTGAGCGTGGGATACTGATGGCACCACAGTTAACAGGGTATTGGTACGCGAAATAACTAAAGTACTGCTGCTGACTACTTGGCTGTATAACGTGACGTAAACAAATGTAAATCCTTCCTAATTATGTTCCTACAGCGTATTTTTACAGTTCAATCACAGTAAGACTTTCGTACGGCTAACGTATGGGTATTTGGGTAAATAATTCCATGCAACTTGGCGAAAAAAATGGTCGTACAGTACCAGTACGACATAAACATTTCTTAGGGAGTGTACTGGGACAAAATCTACCGGGGACGTGTGTACGGTAAGCGTACGTTACCGGTACAGCTTATTAGTACGCGGTGTTACCGAAGTGGCGCTGCTGGGTGGTTATAACATTCGGTCATAGCTTTGATGAGTTTACTGTTCTCGTATGTTGATAGTTTCAGTATGTATGGTGATATTTACAGTAAAACGCAGTAAAACGTAAACAAATGTAGAGCTATCGTGATTATGTCAATACACCGTATTCCTTCAGTTATATTATATTACGTCTACAGTTTACTGCCGTGGTAAAAGTACGATAAACCTACAATATCGACGGCGCAAGGTTTGATGCGGCATTCCGACCACCCCCGTGTTAGCCTCTCAAATGAAATCAATTGACTTTTTAAAAATATTAATCTGTTGGTGGTCGTAGTGATCCGCGATGGTGCAATTAGATCGTTCAGTGATAAGTGATCGAAAAAAAAAAAACGAATTTCAAAATTGAGCCCCCGACGAAGGCCTCCCGAACCAAATAAATCAAGTTTTTTTTTCTACAAATCTGTTGGAGATCAACGTTAATATCATCCGGAAATTTTGGGGCTAACTTTCTGGCGAATTTCAAAGATAATTAGCAGGGACTACACTAGTAAGAAGAGAACACCTCATAACAATTGATTCGCTCAACCATAATTTTATGATTGAGAAATGCCACGAATTTATACATTAATCGACATTTTGCGCAAAATATTTCTCAAGTGATTCCAACGCTCGAATCCTCATACGGTTCCTATCAAAAAAATTTCTACAAATCTACTATATCGTTTTTTTTTAAACATTATTTTGCGGCCAATGGCAAAAAAATTCTATGAACCAGTGGCTTACATTTAAAAAAACTAACAACCTTGATAAGAATTGCTAATACGAGAGATAAAATTAGCGTCGAAGATACCTTAAAGTTTACTTCAATTTTTCAGTTCAATTTTTATGCTAAGTACTTCATGCTATTGAAATGATTAATTGACTTACCGGCGATGTCTTGCTCCACCTCTCACGGGCTCGTCGTTCAGCCGTCGCGTGCGGCAAAGCTCCTGTATTACTGCGTAATCGAGATCCATTTGCACAAAAACGTTCACTAATAAATGTCTCACTCGTTTTAATGTCAATCTCGCACAAATTATCGAAATCTTTTCGCACATTTTTTTGTGGGTTAATCGGCTAATCAACACTTGAACTCATATAACACTCCGCACTATCGAGAGTCGCGCCGCGGATCTATTCTCGACGTTCGACCCGTACCCGTTACGCTGACGCTTCAATTCGTTGCCATTTAAAACTTCAATTTCGAAAGATTGATTCATACAAAATTTATTTCTTTATTCAATTGACCGTCAACGTGATTTATTTTTCTAATCGTAGTTTTCCGTAAACAAAATTAGGAATTTTACAACTTGTAAAAGTGAATAAAAACTATTAGGAATTATAGTTGTGTATTATGTATGAAAGAACAGATGTAATTAATTTTTTTTTAAATTTGGTTCAATAAAATTATTCATTATTTGATAATATTTTTTTATTTTCATTTGATTTGAAAAAATAATAATAAAAAAATCGAAACTCCTAGAGACGTACGGTTATTTTTATTTATTGAGAATGAAGAAAAACTCAGTATGCTACTTTAATTGTGCTATTGGATACTTCGTTCAGTAAAATTTAATAGCATTGACAAACGATTAAGCGTAGCGTTGAATATCGACCGAGCTGCCGACCGATCGCAGTCTATACGCAAAAACGTCACGCAATTGAAGAATTTGTTCACTCACATTGTTCGATGTTTTTCTCCACCTCTCGGGAACTCGTTATCCAGTCGTCGGGTGTGGTGAAGTCCTTCGAGTATCGCAGAGTTGAGATCCATTTATCAATGTCGATCCCGCACAAATTATTTAATCAATCTCGCACATTAATTATTTCTTCACGCTTATTTCGTCATTAACACACGCTTGAATCACAACCCGCACTAAATAATTCACTTTCGAAAACTCCACACTTAACATTTCTGTTTAATTTGGGTTTAAATTTAACGCCTACGTTGACAAACAAACTTGTACGC
>JACEOJ010000094.1:1772000-1828273 GCA_013761285.1 Campoletis sonorensis
TAAAACAGTATTTACGATGTACGGACGAATCAATATTTCATTCGATTGTTTGTCAACGCGATTATTTTATGAATCGTATTTTTTCGTAAATAAATTTTAGAATTTGAAAACTTGAGAAAAAATCTAATCACTATTACGAATTATATTTGTGTATTGTTTATAAAAATCCAAATGTAATTTCTTTTCTTCAATTTTGTCCAATGAAATTATTCACTATTTATTCGTTTTATTATTGTTTTATTATTAGTAGATTAAAGAAAAAATTTAATCATACAAAATATTCGAGGATTGTATAGTTATTTTTATTCACTGAGGATTGAGAAGAACTCTGCTTGTACGATAAGATATTTCGTTCAGTGAAATTCATCCGCGTCGCGAAACGATAAAGCGTCGCGTTTAATTCACCGACCGACGCTCAGACCGCACGCGCACTCTCCGTGTATCGCCGGCCGGCGCCCGGTTAATACTAGTCTTATCACACTCTCTCGCGCACGCTTCCGCCTCGCGCTCGCCCCACCAGTTGCTCTTCCCCCATCTCCCCTCGCGGCGCGTCGGCACGGTGAACGTTCCCCCACTGTGCAGCACGCTCAACCGCAGCGGAACACGGGACTCACGGGAGCGCGTAGAACGTAAATAAACAAAACCGAAGGCACACCACACAAGTTCTCTTCCGAACTCGTTAATTTATTTCAATATAGCGGAAAATAAATTCACCACGTGATAATTTTCGTTCTATTATTCAGCAAATATATTCCTTAGTGAATTTGGATTTAATAAACCGAACGAGAATTAAATAATACGTACAATAAATTCGTTGAAGAGTGAATGATGCAAATTTATTTATTTAATAAACGTGAATCAAACGAATTGTATTACATAGGTATATGTGTGGAAATAGAATACACTTGTAATTTGAACTTGTAAGGTCATTGACATGTTCAATACTTTAGTGTAAACTCTGTACTGCAATTTTGTTGGGATATCTTTAAACTCTAGGTAGAATATTTCTCATGGCTTTTTAAAAATATTTTTTCTATTGCCATATCGATGTTTGCATTAGTATATATTCGAGAGCGTTGAAAAACACGTCAAAAGCTGCTTGACTACGATTAGATCGCTGTCCACAACCAAAAAATATATATTTTTCCCTATAATTACATTATTCAATTTTTCGCTGAGTGCTAGGGCCAACAACAAGTAATTTATTTTATCAGAACTCCAAATTGACAAAAAAGCAACGTTATCTGCACGTATTTCAATTATAATCGATTCAAAAATAAGTTTAGAATCCCTTATCGGTTGCGATTCGAATAATCAAAGCGCAAGAATAATACCGAAAATGCTCAAATTTCAAAACGACATTCCAATGCTGCACATATCAATTTTTTACTTTTTTTTCTATCAGAGCAATTTTCTGTACTAATCCTAAAGTGTTTGATTTTTGAATATACCAGAAACTTGTGATGTTACGAGAATCGCAGACACGTCACGTGCGATCGTAAATAATTTACGATCTCAAATCACCAAAAAAAAATTCGTTCATCCGTTCATTATAAATGACGTTGTAAAACGGATTTCGATTTTTCTCTAGCTCTTTCGCAGTTCATCTTATCATACTATTTCATAAAGAACCTATGAGAAGGTTTTTCAATTAGCCTGGTTGAGTAATGTGAAAACAGGAATTATATCACGATAAGTCAGCTCCCCTCGATTTATTTGTTCCCTGCGTAGAAGACGAAAAACAAATAAGCATCAAAATACACGTTACTGTTGCGTTCTCTCGAGAGGATGTTTGACAGCTCAAATTTTCAACAATCGTAAAGAAAAAACACGACTGCAGCAACGATATATCAGTTCAAGAATAATATAAACGAATAAAACTCGTTTTTTAACAAACGCACAAAAATTCCCCGCCTAACAATCCCATTAAATCGTGAATAAAAACGTAAGAATTCGAGGTTATGTTAGACCTCGAAAATTGGTAGAAAATCAAAAGCCGGTGTGAGAAAAAACTCGAAAAAATCGTAACAATGGAAATAAGCAAGTCGATCTTGCTTCAAAAGCAAGTACGTGACAATTCCGAAGATCTTCAGGGCGAATTTCTCGATTTAAAAAATTGGGAAGAACAGATGAAAAAAGCTGATGCAGAAATACGCCACGACGGAGGCGATCAAGTGAGAATTAATACTGAATTTCCCAAACCTTTCTATCGAACTTGAAGGTAATTTTTTTTTTCATATTTTATCTGAATTTCGAAGATTCTTCCACCTGTCAGAAGGAAGAAGAAAGCTCCCAAAGGATCATCGAAACCACAGAGCAAAGAAAATACTGCAATGCCAAAACGCATCAAATCTTCTGATTATTCTGCCTGGGAAAAATTCGATGTGGTACGTTTTTTCAAATATTTCCTCATAATACGATTAAAATAACCAGTAATAATGAAAACATTGTAAAGACTCGTATGCAAATGTGATTTCAATTCAGAATAAAGCTTGCGAGGAATTGGACAAAAACGAAACAGATGACGAAGGCGAGGAACCATTGTCCAAAGAAGAATTGGAAAAAAATCATGCAGAAGCGACGGAGCACAAAATAGCGGGAAATAATTACGTGAAAAAGTCACAATGGGTGAATGCCGTGGCCTGTTACGGTGCAGCCATTAAAATATTTCCTTATGATCCAGTTTTCTTCGCCAATCGTGCTCTCTGTCACTTGAAAATGGACAAGTAAAGAAAAAATTGTTGAAGCTGTACACATTTTTAACAATACTTCATATTTTTCCAATTTTGTTACCATTTATTTGAACAGTTTGCACATGGCTGAAGCCGATTGTACTGCAGCCATCGAATTGGACGAATTTTACGTTAAAGCCTATCACAGACGCGCCACAGCAAGAATGTCTCTCAAACAGTACCAAGAAGCAGCGCAGGATATTGAAAAAATGTTGAAATTGGAACCCGCTAATAAAGAAGCTAAAAGTATGCTCGCACGAGTCAACAAGTCGCTTGAAAATTCAAAGGTTCGTTGCTGCAAAAAACTGATTAAGAAAAATGTCATTAAATTTATTTTCCGGTTACCTAAAAATCGATAAAATAATATTCACTGTATTCCTGTTTTTCAAGCCTCTCATAATAAGCAGCACACGCACCGAAGTCAACGAACCGAAATGTATTAAGAAAAGAACGTACGAGGTAGAGGAATCATCGAGCAAAACTGTAAATATTTCAACGACGGAATCAGCCAAAGTTGACAAAATTTCTGATGCAAAAGTAGTTGAGGCGAAAACAGAAAAGAAAGAATTAAAGACAACAACAGAAACCGAAGGATCTCCGGATATTCAGACGACTTCGAAACTTCCGGATTGGCTACCGGAAGTTCTCGAGGACGTTGAAATCGTCAAGGTCATAACGAAGCCTCCGCACCAAAGATCGAAGGTATGAATTTGTCAAAATTCCATAAACTTTTCGAAATCGGTTCCAAAAGTCAACATACACACCAAATATTTTTGTCTAACGAACCCAGAGAAGCCAAAAATGTACGATCTTTCCGTCTTTTTATTTAAGAAACCTCTGAGGACGGTGCCAATCGAAGAAATCGAATTCGGTCACGAATCACAAATTGCCAAAAAAGAAATGAACGAAAAGCCCACAAAATCGACCAACAATACCGATAAGAAGGAAAATCCATCGACCAGATTATCCGAGCCCGAAAGCCCGGAAGTTTGCGTTCCAGAGGCTCCGAAAACAGCTGTACAATTTTTATTGACATGGCGAAAAAATAAATCCACGGAATTCAGATACAAATACTTAAAGGTGAAAAATAAAAATAAAAATAAACGTTGTGTTTTGAAGAAGTCTTGCAGAACTTCCGGTTTGAGAATAATAAACCGTAAGAGCGAGCAAAAACTTGCGAAAAATGATGCCCATTCATTGTTGTTTGATAAAAAATTTTAAAAACACTTGAAACTTTTTCAGAAAATTGCCGCGGAACGCATACCCACAATTTTCCAAGACTCCATGGAATCCAACACGTTCAGTGAAATTCTGCAAGTCCTGAGACTCGAATTCACCAAACAGAACGATCCCGTTCTCGATTATTTGAAACATTTGAGCGAAGTCAAACGATTTCGAACTCTAACGATGTTTATGAGTAAAAGTGACAAAGAAGGTACGTTTTCTTCTAGCGGAATATATTATTATGATTTTTAAATATACTGCTCCTGCGTGTTCACTGGCGAAAAAACTATGTCCTACTCAGCGCTTGGAACGAGAGCCGGTGCATGGCTAAACGGTCACCCAACCAAGTACTGACCTCACCCGAGGCTGCTTAGCTTTGGTGATCGCCGCAGCCACACACCGAGCATCGTTTCACGTCGCATTGAAATATATAAAAAAAATAATAATGAAATTACGCAATTTCTTTTCATATTTGCTTTAGATGTTCGAGCACTTTTGGATCACAGCAAAACCCTCGAAGATCCAGCAGACGATACTATAAAAGATCTCCTCGACAAGTATGAGATTTAATGCGATCCACGACGAGTTACTTCAACTTTATCTTTCACGTTCTTTTAGTTTTTAATTGAATTTTGAGTTTACGAAGAAAATAAAAACGACAGATTCAATAAGTTTATTTATTCTCCAGTCTTCTTTTTTAAACGTATACCGTTTTTTTCTTCAATTATGAATAAGAATATGTATTAATAATTAAGAATATGTATCAATTTTCTTATGACATCAGGTGATTTTGCTGTACTTTGAGTTTAATTTTTGTGATCGAAAATATTTGGTTTCAATAAAAGTCTTTGACTCTAAAACATAATTGTTTTGAAGTGCTTCTTATGTCATAATTAACGTATGAAAGCTATCTTAGAAACTTTCCAAGTCTAAATTGAATGAAAAGAAAAATCATTTTTTCTATTTTATTCAGTATGGAAATTCTCGGTTTAAAAGTATATTCGGAGAATACAAAAGTTTGGGCGCATTTTTTCTGGACTACTGCGCACGTTTAAACTTTATTTTGGCATTCTCGAAAATTTGAGGGAGTGTTAATGGGCAATATGGGCATCCATACCCTTTCTACATTCCTTTTCTCTCGCTCGACATGAATAGTTTTATAATTGTCCACCATACACTGCCGTCGCCACGTTTCGGCTCTGGTTTCGGCTGCTGCTGTCTTTTCTCAAACTCAAAACATCGCCGGCTCGTTGATTCAAACGCGTGGTCAAAAGTTCCGTTCAAAGTTTGAATATAAATTCAGTGTCGAAAAGAATAATATCAATGAGTGACATAGAGCCTGATTATGGAAGCGATCAGGAAGTTTCCGAAAACCATTCGAAACTGATCGAAGCAGTTTCGAAGCTCGACAAAGGACAGAGGTAAAGATATTGTTGTTTGAGGTTATGTTTCGAAAACGTGTTTGAATTTGTTCATTGTTATTATTACGAAATAATAATATTTACAAAACGAAACCGATCGAAATTCTCGTTCGTAAATGTTGATCTTGTGCGTTATTGGATATTGATGATTGACATTTGGTTCTTCGTAATTTAAGGGTCAAAAAGCCCCAGCGAACCGAACCTAGCTTAGAAGTATCGGAATTTCATTTAGTCAAAAGTGGTATATCCGATAAAGATGTTGTCAATATTGATGAATTGGTTCAAACGCTCGGTGGAAAAGGACATCATGCAGATATCAGTAAAAAATTACGAGCTGTTTGTAAAAAAACAAAAGTGTTGCCGGCACCGCTGGAAAAATCAGCAGCTGACAAAGTAAGCATAATTTTGTTATTCAACATATGCACATCATTTTCATCACACACTACAAACTACTTTGGAAGAATCTAATTTTTTCTTATAATTTATTTTAAAAATATACAATCTCAGCTGTCCTTAGTGTATATCTTGCAACATTTTTTTCGAAAGTCTGGCGACTTGAAAAATTTTGATTTTCCAATCGAACGTAAAGAAACTCGAGGAAAATCCATGGAAACGTGTGAATTCATAGGAAATAGTAAACAGATACTCATTTTTTTTTTTAAATTAATTTTTGTATTTTTTAAAAAAAGTTGAAAAGAGCAGTGGGCTATGAGAACACAAAAAAAGAATTGCAAGCATGGAACGCCATTGTAGCGAGGAACAGGACTGCAGAAACGTTGACGTTTCCATTGACCCAACCGACTAGTAGACTACCAACAACCAACGAGTTTGTCAAAAGGTTCAGGATCCAATCGGAGCTAGAGAAAGAATTGGAGAAGCTAGAGCCTCCGAAGCCTGTTGTTGAGGAGAAAGTAGACGAATTTCCTCTGACGCTAGAAGAAATAATGCAGAAAAGAAAAGAGGCTGCGAAATTTCGTGCTCAGCAGGTAACGATGACCAGCAAATTATTTCTTTTTGCTCTAAGTTCTTTCAAAATGAATTCAATCTGAATCTGAAGCTATTTTTCTCATTCATTCAATTTTTATTGTTTCACAGTCTTACAAAGAAGCCAAAGCTCATCGCCAGAACAAAATAAAGAGCAAAAAGTTCCACAGGATACAAAGAAAAGCAAAAATAAAGCAGCAGTTGAAGGAATTTGAAGAACTTCAGAAAACTGATCCTCAAGCTGCGCTATTAAAACTGGAGGAACTTGACAAAACTCGGGCTGAAGAAAGAATGTCCTTGAGACACAAGAGTACAGGACAATGGGCGAAGAGCAAGCAAGTCAGAGCAAAATACGACAAAGATGTAGGATTTTTACGAATTTTCAACAACAAATATCTTTTTGTGATTTTTGTAGTAATCAATTTATCAAAGTTTTGCACGGGCTACATTTTTATATTTGAATTTTGTTTTCGGAACACAGAGTCGTCAAGTACTGGCGCAACAATTGTCCATCAGCAAAGCGTTGACTCAGAAAATTCGAAGTAACGAGGACAGTGACGACGACGAAGAACTTTCGACTGAGATGACAAAACCATCGGCGAATGATGAGGGTAATCCATGGGTCAGTGGCGTCAAAACATCGTCGGAGATTAACGATTTTATCAGTGGATATCGAAAATATTGGGACGAGAAGAACAAAGCAGCCAAGGACAAGAAAAACAACGAGGAAAAAATGGATTCTGAGGTCAAAGAGCCGGAAACGGCGATGGAAAATCCTGTTGAGAGCGTAACGGAAGAATACGAGCAATCGAAAGAAAACGTTGATTCGAACGAGAGGACAAAAACTAAAAAGGAGAATAAAAAAGTTGGGGAATTGTCAAAAGAAACTAGTAAATCGCTGGAAGTTGTAGAAAAATCTTCAAAAAAGAAGATTCCAAAATTGTTGACAAAACCAAAAAAAGCTGGAACGTCAGAATGGTACGTCGAGCCAGTAGCCATCGAAGTCTCGAAGAAAAAGAAGGCTCCAAAAGAAAAGAAGAGTGCAACGAAAAAAGAATCGTCTCCGAAGAAGCAAATCAACATCGACGACTTGTTCGAATCAATGGAAACGAAAATAATGAGTCAAGTAGGCGAAAAAATAAAGAACGTTAAGCGAAAACTGGCAGCAATTGACACGGCAAACGACGAGAAAAAGGACCAGTCAAAAAATAAGAAAAAAGCAAAAGAATACAATGTCGAAGAGTTAGCATTCAAGAAACAAAAGCTTCGTCCTGATTTGGACATCGAGCTGGACGAGGGAATTGGAATATCGGGAAATCAGGCTGTAAAAAAATCAAATTCATTGGCTGAAAATGCCAGCATTGCGAATGGCCTTGATGACAAATCAACGTCACAGAAGAAAAACGACGAAATTGATCCAAACAAATTTATAAATGTAAAACCAAAACACTTGATGACTATGATGCCCGACACGATCACCGGTGGGGACGAAGCACTTGACGATAACGCGGAAGACGAAGATCAGCATAATATTATAAGCGAGGCTTTTGCTGATGACGATGTCGTCGAAGAGTTCAGAAAAGAAAAAGCAGAAGAAGTAAGCGCTGTTTTATCATTATACAAAAACCAAAATTGAAATTTAACGCTTCCTATTTTCAGGAAAACTGAAGTTACATTTTATTCTCAAGGGGATGAAGAACAACGTATAATTTTTATTTTTCTTACGAACTTATTCAATAATCAATGCTATTATTACTATTATTTTGCTGCTGTGATTACGATTCTTTATTATTATTCTTACAGATTGAATTTATAAATCGCTAATGAAGACTTATGAATAATGTTTGACAGATAAAGAAATCTCAACCCGAAGACATCGATCTTCGACTCCCCGGTTGGGGTTCTTGGGGAGGAAAAAACATCGTAAATTCGACACGTAAGAAACGTCGGTTCGTTCTGAAATTCCCAAAAGTAGCAAAACGTCGAGATGAGAATAAAGGGGACGTTGTGATTCTGGAGGAAAAAGATCCGAAAATACGTGAACACCAGGTGAGCGAGTTGCCGTTCCCTTTCAACAGCGTTAACGACTACGAGGCCAGCATTCGAGCCCCCATTGGTCGAAACTTTGTTCCGGAAAACGCTCACAAACGTTTCATCCAACCGGCTGTTAAAACGAAAATGGGCGCCATTATCGAGCCCATGGACGCTCAAGCCCTGGTCAAGAAAAATTTGAAACCGAGAAAACGATCAGCCGCCTCGAAGACCGACAAAAAAACAGTCGACAAAATCCAAGTGTAGAATTTGTTAATATTTCACATTTTTCCTTAGTACCAAGGAAACTCCATATTATTTACATTGTTCATAAAAATAATGTTATGTTTACGTAAAAAAGCAGTGACCAAAATTTATGGATGTGACTGTTTGAAATATACGGTCACCCGATAAATACAATGATTCAAACATTTTTGTTTAAAAGAATGGCACGCAAAATATATTGAAACTTAAATAAAAAAAATCACAAAACACCACGCAGTTATCTTGCTAGAATGATGTTTAAACGACAACTCCCTGATATTTTAACTTTGAAAAGTCTAAAGTAAAAGAAAATGACAATGTTCCTCACATCTACTGTCACTAAATGATATAAAACCTTTCTTTTCCCTAAGGACAGAAAAGTATACAACTTTCAGAGTTATCAGTGAACAGTGAATTTTTTTGACATTTGGTAGGTAATCATCTGGTTAAGTCCTAATTAAGTGCTTTGAAAAAATAATCATAACAATTAAAATAAGAAAAAACTTGGGCAATGGAGAAACACGACAGCATTCTGATTCGACGAAAAAATTATTGATTTGGAAAATAGAAATCCAATGCGAAGAAAAAAGATTATAAATATTTAGGAAGCAGATCGTAAAAAAAAAGGTAAACTCGTAAAATTGTGGCAGTTTCGCTTTCAGTGACGATTCGAAAGGAAAATAAACAGTTAAACTTCAGGTTATTCGGATTTCCACGGTCTCATCAGCAACCTTTGGGGGCTGGCATAACCGAAGCAAAGCTTGAGTTAATTAAAATTTGAAAGCCTGGTCTTATGAAAATGAATAATTTTTCTTTGCATGTATTTTCAAAGATTTGTAGAACAATGGTCTCGGAAATTATCAAACCCTCTAATCTTTTAAATTGACAAATTAAAAGATATTGCTACAAGGCCCTTAAAGGTTTAATAGGATTTCTAAAGTGACATTGAATTTATTTTTCAATGTTAAATGCATTGAAAAACAAAAGTGGTGCGATGAGGGAAGCATGAGAGAAAGAAATAAACCTAGAAACGATTTAACTTCAAATACGTGCTTAAAAAATAAACAAATTTGAAAGACCGCGAAAAATGAGGCGCTTGCGTGTTTTGTTCGTCGTTTCCTGATTGGCTGATGTTACGCCGGGTAACGTTAGATGGAGCAACAAGGGTGGGAACGAGAAGGAAATAGGGTTTTCCCCATAAGGAAGAGAGAGAAAGATCGATAGGCCAAAAGTGAATTCCATCTTCGTTTGACACTCGAGGAGAGAGAAGGAAAATTTCCACCCCTTCCTAACATCACGGTGCAGAGAGGCCAGAGTGAGAGAGAAAGAGAGGGAGAGGGAGACAGAGAGCAGTAGGAGTGAAAAGCGCGCACGCAGCACACATTGGTCGGTTGATTTTTTTTCGTTTCCTCAGAATTTAGTGAAGCAAAGTTCGGTGAAGAAGTCGGTAGTGTGTACCGCGCGGTGTCACGAGTTCGTTAAAAAATCGAGCCTCACAAAACAAAAATCACAATAAAAAAGCATAAAAAACAAGCCAGCAAAAATCTAACGACGAAAAAACAAACAAATTCCCGCGTATTTTGAATTGTCCTGTTAAGAAAAACAAATAAAAACGAAAAACCAATCGATTTGAGAGCGGCGTGTCAAAAATTCTAGTTGGAAAAACTATTTGGAAACGGGGCGGTAAATTTTGTAGGAAAATAAAAAGTTTTGTGAAAAATCGAGGAGGGAAGAGGCTCTCTCCAGGATGGCCGCAAATAAGGATGAAAACATCGAGAACGGACAGTTTTTCGAGGGCGTTGAAAAACTCCTCGAGATATGGTTCACGAGCAACGATGGACAGGACAGGAACCGTGATCTCCGCGAAATACCCCGGTAAGCTTTGCCGATGTCTACTCTGATTTGTTATTGTTGTTTATTCGATTATTCCCTGAGAACGTTTCCGGCTCAATTTTTCATGTTCAATGTACGAGTTCATAATGAACAAATACAAAAGATATTCCACGAAATGTCACAGGCATTGACATTATACACGATTTTTAACGTGTTATCGTTTGTCATTGCAGTTTCGAGCTTGTATTCTCTATTTATTGCAACCCTTCACGTCTTCGATGACGCAACTCACCCCGGCGACGATATACATGTGCATATTCATGTACGCACACATATATACACGAATATGACGATATATATGTGCAGATTTATTGTATAGCATGAAAAAGTATTCGTAGTTCTTTCGACCACCCCATTTTTGTTGTTTCACCGAATTTCAAGGTCGCGCAACACACAAGCTTTGTTCTTTTATGTTGTACTTCGCGAGAATGTCGAATATTCGACAGTTTTATAACCTAAATTTCATGCGTTATTTCACAAATACTCGGGTAAGTTGACAGAATGTCACGGTTTCTTGAATATCCAAATTTTAACGAATTCTCCATTTTCTTTGAATGTTAAACTCGAATTGTTTCAAATTTTGTAATTTATCGCAGGACACGTTTTTCGTTCGTACACTCGGACCGTGTGTGTACGTAACTTGCGTCGTCTGCAATGTCTCGCCGCGTCTTTCCCATCTTTTTTCTTTCTCTCTCTCTCTTTCTTTTTCTCTCTCTCTCTCTCTCTTACTCTTCTTCAGACTCTGCGCTGCTACGCTTTTTTTTTACCGAGTCGCATAATACTCTGAATCCATCTACTCGAGCGGTTTTTTGCATTTATCTTTATGCTTCTTCTGCTTTTCCGTCTTTTTTCGTCCTTTTTAACAAAAATCAATGGTTCCCCGCACATCACGGGACGTTCTTTCTCTACAGTTTTTTCACGACTTTCATCTGCCGCTCAAAAACTAATACTATATTGTGAAAAAAATACAACAACAATGACAATCTTTGTTAAGTTTTAACGATCGTTTAAACACTTGTTTCTTAATTAATCGTAATAATTGATCATTTTTACTACATTCACATACATTTCATACCTTCTTGACTCGTTAACGTAATTTTTTGTTTAAATACAGATTTTGTGAATAATGCACTAGTATAGCGAGCGGGAAACGTTTATGTTCGCTCACAATCGTTATGTCACGAGCACGAGCTCTAATCTACCGGCTCTAATTATCCTATTAATGGGAGGCAGGGAGTGCAAGCGCGTTACTGAAGAACAAATATTCTATTTACTCGTTACGTTGTAGAAGTTTGCATCGTTCGAACACAAGGAAATATATAAATATAGTTTTTTTGTCGTAATTAATTCAATTTTTTTAGTGGTTTGAGTTTTCGGCCCCAAAAAAAAATTGAAAAATGATAGGACCTAAATACTGTATATCAATTGTGGCCTGATTTAAAAAACGAAAAAAATTGTTTTTCACCGACGATAAAAACTTCGACATTGTTCCTTGTCTCGTTTGGCCACGCGAGCACGTCGTTTCAATTATTTTGTATTAAATTATATTTATGATCATTTGCTCAAGTATTTAGTGACGTATAAAAACAGACACTGAAACTTGCATCGTTGCAATTCAACAAAAATATCTTTTTTACATTAATTCTTCTTTATTTTTAAAATCGTCTCTATTTTTTTTGGTAGATTTAGCTTTCGAATCGTATAAATTGGATTTCAACACATAAAATTATTCTAAAAAGTGAAAATATATTGCAAAGTATTTAGAAGCCGCACCTTCACCTACAAATTCACTATCCGTTATTTTTGTATTCACTTTGAAAATAATAATAATAATAATAATATTTGAAATCAGCATTTTCTATGCTAAGTCTTTTCTGTGTAGCAAAAAACGTACGTGCCATAAAAATTCACTGCTGAACCAATAGCAATGAAAAAAAACGTGGTTTTCACAATTGAAAAAAAAAGCTCAGCAAAAAACTCAGTAAAAACACTTCAATATTGTAGATATAATAAATTTATACTCAACATCACTTAATTGTTCGAAAAAATATCAAAAACGACTTTTTCGATCATTATAATTTGGGATCGATGTTCGGAGATTATGAATTTTTGTAAATACCAACAAAAGTAAAGACTCATTGGCTTTGACTAGAAAAGCAAAGACGATCAAATTAAAGGATGAAAACCGAACTTCGCAGGTCAAAAAACTTTTTTTTCACCACCTTTTGACCTTTTTGACCTATTGACTCATTTTCAGTCAGTACTGACGCCCTTTTCTCAACACACTTTAACTTTTATTATTCCTTTTTCTTGTTGAACCGAAAGAAATATCATTATAAATTGAAGAATAATTAGAAAGTACAAAAAAAAGTGGACAAAGACTTTCAGAATTTTTATTAGTTTCATCGAAATGATAATAATTGATTTGTTAATTTTCAACCTCAATTTTTGCTGATTTTGATCATTTTAACGACGCAAATGAAAATTTAATAATTAGTGGCTTGCTTGACTGGTAAAACTGTCCCATTCTGGTTGATAGTTTTCTTCTCAAGCTAAAATTAATCGGTTGAGCTTTACCACCGCTGATAGCACGAACCCTTCGAAACATTTGTAATCGATAATGAGTTTCACTCGCGCCGACGTAATTTCCTGTCGACGTCGATGTCTCGCTCAAAATAAGTGCATTCTCTATTATTCCAGACATTTATATCTCGATACGGAAAAAGCTCGTTGACAGGTTCAGATTGTTCCACGTGCATCGAGCTTTAAAACTTGAAACTTACTTCAAAATAGAATAAAATTTCCGATCGCGAGGCTTGGCAAGCCGCATTGTATTTTTTCTACTCATTCATTTCGAAATAATGCATTTTTGCTTTAAAAATTCACTGAATAAATGCATCAATAAGAAACAAGTGGATAAGAATCCAAAAGACTTGAATAATCGCTTGATGAATAAAATAACATTTTTAAAAGCCCAGGAAATTAAAATGTAGTCACTTTTTGAAATCAGGAAGTAAAATTTGCATGAACATAATTAAAACATCGAACATTGAAAAGAAAAAAGAATATTTCGTATTCTTCGTAATATGAAATTAAAAAATAAAATTCGTTGTATTTTTAATTGCAGGGAAAATTGGGAGTCTCTTTTGAAGATAGTGCGCTGCGAAATCATCAGTTTTTGTCAAAATGATCAGGTCGACGCGTACGTCTTGAGGTAATTATTATACAATTAAAAACTATTATTTATACACGAAAACATATTTTAAACGTTTAAAACAACAAAATATTGTTACACGATTCCGATACCTGAGAACGTAAGCGAATTATTATAAAAGCAAGATTACGAGACGAAGGTGCATCGCGTTCTAATGTCATGGCCGAATTGGATCAATGTCCGTCAGTTAGCTGGACGAGAATTCAAAGAAAGGAGAATTAAGGGAGAGAAAGAAATGACTAAGAGTGCAAAGTCCTCGAATCGCGATAAAAACCAGTTCAAGGATAAAAAATATAGTTCGTTTATCGTATGAAATCTATTTGCGTCCTATCGAGTAAGGGAATTAAAAAAAAAAAAAGAAAAAAACAGAATAATAATAATAATAATAAATAATTTATAATAATTAATAAGAAGATAGAAAAACGAGAATACAAGAATGTGTTCGTTTCGAGTCAAATTGAAGATTTTTGTCACGAGATAACGTCTGACGAATATTTTTTCAATAATGTCTGGGAAAACTAGCCTCAAAGTGATCACGTGAGAAAAAGCAACAAAACGATCGTTGCAACCACAACGAAAAATCGTTTTCTATTTTTATACGTTCGAAGAGAGTGAAATTATTTAGAAATGATAAAAATATGACATTACTCAGGTTTAAATTGATAACAAAAGTGCTTTTCCGTTGTATCCGATTTGCTATTCGTTGATGAAGAAAATACATCAATGAATGCACGTGCATCGTACGTGACATTTAATATTTGGACCAGGGTCACTTTTTCCATGAAAAAAGACACGATCGGTTTGTCATAATTCAAATTTTATTTAATAATTTTTTTCTTATCAAAATGTTATCTCGAGTTGTAGTTCTATCATCAACTGATTTACTTGTACGTCGAAGCTTATTCCGAGTATTTAGCCCGTAGTTTATCATCAAGAGGTCTCCAGATCCGATCATGTTCCATTTGCCCACTCAGCGTTTTCAGTCTCGATCCAAATAGCTAATGGCAAATTTAAATTCACACGATAATTTTCAAACTTAATTTGTACAATCACGCGCTGTCAATTTATTTTTTTATCTTTTAATGCAGCAGTGCATCAAATTTTTTTGTTCCAATTCTTCGAAAACAGTATTTTGTAGTAATTTTTTCAAAATATATACCGAAGGGATTCGAAATTTTTTGGTCAAATGTTTTATTCAGTTTAAGCTTTGCTTCAGAATCAAAAAAATCCTGCCCTTCCATTTTTTTTTTTCATTTTGTGATATTTAGTCATAATTTTTTTGAACGCTTCCAACGAATCTCGTGAATTTTCGAAAATTATGAACATTTAATTCATTTGAAATTTTGAAAAATTGTTAAAATTCACTTTTTTTTCTTTCACAATTTGGTTATTATTTTTTTCGATTATGTTTCGAAGGAACTGCAAAGTTTTTGTAACATAGATTTCATCAGAATTGAAAAATAATATTATCTTTGCTTTTAATATTAACAAAATCTTGTTGAATTGGCTCATTAGCAATTATGTGTAATTAGGGAAAGATATTTTCTATGATCGTGATTAGCACTCGAGGATCTCGTGTGCTCGATAATCGTCAACTTCACGATAACGAAATCTTGAGATAGGACTGTAGTGTACTCGTTACAAAAATAGTTGTCGAGGCATCATCCACCTGGAATAATTGATCGTTGATAAAATCCGCGAATCTGGTAGACTTTTCGATTCAGAAAGATTATTCGACGACGAGAATAATTTTCACTACTTTTCAAACCTGTCAGCATTTATTCTGAACTTTTATTCATTCTTGATCACAATTTTTCTATTATTCATTGAATCAAAAAATCCTGGTTGTAGATTTACAAGAGAAATAAAAAAAAATTAAAAATCTTAAATTTTGTACAACAAAGTAATTTCGAGAATTCGTAACTAGTTTGTGCGATGGCTTATCAAACTTCCGATGCTTAAGTATCACATGTATTTTGTATAATGATGTCAACTTCACACGCTCGAAAAAAAAGATTTGGCTTATCTAAAAGAAAAAAATGTCTTACTACATGAAATTCAAAACGTTTCAATTTCCACGCTGAATATTCGTTGACTTAACAATGTCCTCATTTTATCTAGCGAAAAGCACGTGAACTCGACCAAAAATAATAATAATTGAGCCTTCATTAAGGGTTAACAGTCGATTTACAATGAAAGGAATTTGAAATATGGAAAATTTCAAGCTACAATTAATACTTTTTCGAATATTTTTAAATTTAGTTTACTACTAGACTCACGAATATTTTTTCTATCCGATACATATATATATATATATAGACGAGATAGGCGCGCCCTGTGGGTGCCCAGCGGAAAATTACAGGTGACACGATCAATGATTTGGAACGAGAGTCGAGGAGCCTGCCATTTCCCCGGCTCTTTAATCTCAATAACACGTGATGAATTTTCAGTTCAATAATAAAATCAAAAATTCAAACGATATTTCATAATTCAGTGTAATTTTTAAAAATATATCCAATGCCTTCAAATCCATTTAATAAATGACACGAATATAGCTGCAATTTGATTTTACTCAATTATTATTACATTTGTAATCAAATTAGGTTTTTAATTGATACATTTTTACTTCAATTGCATTCAGAATTTGCTTTAAATAAAATATTTGATTCGGGCAAATCAATTAACACCTGATTGTTCATTAAATCAAAATTTCAATCGCTTGATTATAATATTCCAGCACAAGTTGAATCAAACTATAAATTTTAATAACTTTTCTCAATCATTTCGTTCTGAAAGAATGTCAGTTTTTGTCAATATTCCCAATTTTATGTTCAATAAATATCGAGGACTTTTAGACGATACATTTTTATCGATCGTCTTTGTACAATCTCAAGGTCACCAATGTGTGCTCGAATGATGAATAAAGTGTACAGGATAATGAATATAACAATCGAGAAAATCTTCGGTGACGTTGGTTCGTGAATTTTACACTGACTCAATCGATGTTTGACCATTGGTTGAAAAAAAAATTTCTCTTTCGAAAGAAATTTTTTAAATCGTCATAAGAATTTCTTTTACATACCAAAGAATTTGTGCAACTGTCGATGATGACAGAACTGATGAATTTGTTTAAATAAGTTCTACTCCGACGTCGTTTTTGCAAAATCAAACGGGTTTAAAATTGAATAAATTGCATACTAATCAACAAGTGTTTAACGATCGTACATTTTTCCGTGTTAAAAAAAAAAAAAAGAAGCACTTGACTGAATATTTTTATACATGATAGATGATTAATCAAACTTGACACTTTAATTCGAATTTTAAAAAAGGAAAATGAAGTCTAGTAAAAGTAACTATTTCCTTTTCGAATGTTCATTTTCCCCAACATTTGTTTTCATAGTTGGAAAGTTTAATAAAATTCATGATTAAAAAAAAAATTCTTACACAACATCCAAACGGATTTACCCTGCGCTGAAACGTCATGACATCGTCACGAACTTCGTGGAATTAAAGCGGAAGTAACGGAGCAATGATAACGAGAGAATAAAAAGAAATATTGTTTCGTCTTGAATATTTCGCATTAATTCGCAATTATCGAGAGTTTTCGAATGTTTAAGTCAATTTTTTTTTTAAATATAAATACGTTGTCAAATTGTTCAGACACAACGGAAATGTTGACGAAAATATTTGCTCTCCAAACCTTATCGCATTTTGCTAGACAGAAATGACAACATTTGTCAACGAATTATAACGTTGAAAATATAAAATGGACACAACGAGATTGGAAATATTTTTTCGAGCCTAAAAATCGAACATTCGATTTTATTCTATTTTTTCGATTGATTTTTTTACTTTGATTTCTATTATTTTTCGAATTTTGTTATATACTTAAATTTAGGATTAAAAAAAAGAGTTACTGGAATAGAGATCATTGGCTCCCATAAATCACATTGATAATCCAACGTTACATATGCGAATTCGTACTTATCACGTGGATGCTTTTCTACGAGAAGAGTTTATCGTTTTATCGTGGACAAATGATTCGAAAGAATCTTCGACGCTGTCTCTCATCATTTTATCTCGACTACAGGTCAATGTCCCTTATTTATCCATTCGATAACCTGGTTAACACAATATCCTTAGTCTTCGTTTCGCAACATCACTCAATACGATAATTATTCACCCCAACCCAGAATTCCCATAATTCAAGTATCGAGACCTCATGTAGTATATCGAATTATTTAAACTCAACAATACGTGCACTTGACACGTGACGTTTCAAGATTCCATCGTGATCTATTTAATTTTAAACCAATTTTTCTTATCAATTTGATGGAAAAACGAAATTCTTTTCCTCCAATTTTTCCTATCGAATATGTTTTTCACAATTGAAACTTTAATTACACTCAAATTTTCCTATTATTTAACAATTAATTCCGTTGTCAAATACTCGAATTTACCAACATTTTGATCAAGGACCCCGAACCCGAGAGATTGAACTTGAGAGAAATCGTAACGTGCCAAACATTCGTCAACAAAAAAAAATTGACATCATTATGAGCAACGATTTTTTTTGCATCTTTTCCAAAAATGTTAATATTCGAAAAATCGTAGCCACGTGTCGTCAGAAACGTACCTTGATCTTTGATGTATACCTACAAACTCGTCGTTTTGTGATCTAAATATAATTTGGCAAAATACTCAAAACTTAGATTCTATAATTTATCCCGTCTCTGGTACGAAAAGTAGATAAATATTTAGCAAAATTCTATTCATCGTTTGACGAATTTATTGATTTCGATATTTTCTCATTTGGTTTAAACCGTCAAACGGGGGTGAGAAAATATTATTTTTATTTAAAAGTAAAATGTATATATTTTTGAATCTCCTCGTCCAAGTATTACCGCGTTGCCAATAATAAACTTCGAAGAGTCGCAAGGTTGACGTAGCAAACATTCATGACATTAAGTTTGTTGTACGATTTCGTCGGAAATTGGAAAGTTAAAAATAAATTGAGCAACATTTTTTTTTTCGTTCGAGCGACCATGTTTTTCGACGCTTATGAGTATTTAGTCGTTTGATTAGTTATTTCATATTGTTTTTCAAACTTATTCTAAATTTATATTATTAATTATAGAAATTATTAGTTTTGCTAACACTTGTTGATTTTATCTTCTAGTGAGAGCAGCATGTTCGTTTCTAAACGACGATTAATTCTTAAAACTTGCGGTACAACTACACCCCTGCAATGTCTCGAGGCACTTCTTGATCTCGTCGAGCAGTACACCGGATTCGACGAAGTTGAGGTAAACTACTCCATTACCATTTCAAATCCAATACTCCCGAAAAACAAAAAAATGTAAACAAAAAGAAATCTCAACCTCGTACGTTCAATTGGCACAAGAAGTAAAAAGCCAATTCTTGTTATTCCTGACTCCTAAATTTCTCAATCAATTCCAATGAGCTACCACTTGTAAATTGAAACGATTGAGAATTTAGGAAGAATGTTTAGAAATACGAAACATCGAATTTCCTTGATTTATACATTTTTTAGTAAAAAATTCATTCCCACAATTTCATTAATTTCTACAATAATTGTTGCACTTACAAATGCTCGTTGTTGGACCTCTGTAGAATAATTATAATGTTTATATTAATGGTTATTTTTGAAAGGAAGTGAATAATTTAATTGTAGTGAATCGACATCTGCATCGAAAGTGTTTTTTTTTCTTTTTTCTTTTTTTTTCACTTTTGCTTATTAATAACAAGAACAATTAATCATCCACACAAACTTATCCATATACCAACGTTACAAAAATACATATGCATTTTTATAGGGGTAAATTTTTAATTGAACTGAACTGAATTTAAATCTCCATCAATTGTTTTCTTCATTTCTCTCGCATTCTCTTTCTTCGTTCATATCTCGTTGCAACGTTATGGAAATAGAAATGAATATATATTGGAGTAAATTTTCAATTGAACTACATTCAATTCTCATTCGATGGGGTTTTTTTTGTTATGTTTTCTTTTTTTTTGTTTAATTTGTTGCTCGGTCTTTCATTGGCGGGAAGTTTCGCGAATCTTTTCGACGAGAGGCTCCCTATTAAAGCTGAGAAGATGAGGTCAGCTATATAACTTGACCTAGTGCATGGATGAGTGATATCTATGTCTATACACACGAATGTTAAACTGTGGCGTATATACAGAGTCTCTCTCTCTCTCTCTTTCTTTCTCTCTCTCTCCAACATTCACACTCTCTCTTTCTCTCTTGGATCTCTACCTCTTGGTTTATTGATCTGTCTTAACCATGGCAACGTATGTGAACCACCTTACTCCTCCCCCTCCTTTTCCACCAACATATTTTCCCTCTTTCGCCTGTTTTTCTTTTCGTCACTCCCTTCTTCCTTCTCACGTCCAAGAGACATTTTTATCGTACAATTAACGATTGTCGCGCAATACCGAAAGCCAAAAGTAAGCGACGAACGAACCTCACCTTGGAATTGCGTCGTTCCCTCAATTTTCAGACCCTCAAACTTCGACCATTCTCCCCGTACAATTTTTCTACTTTCTCATTATTTCTCCTCCAACGATCACAAAATATAAAAGATATTGAAGTTTCCATCATTGGACTCGAACATCATTTCTTATTCGTTAAACTTTTTCCTTAATGCGGATGCAACATCGAGACACAATTTTTTCACATTTTTGTCCATTTTCCAAGTTCAAAAATTCTTAAACAAACAAACAAACTTATTTTCAAGCCAATTTCAATGAAATTTTGATGAGATTCATAAGTTCGTTCCATTCTAAAGCTTGAAATTTCGGCGTCATTTTTTCCAGCAGAATTCACTTTCGATTGGAATTTATTATAATTATATTTCCAATCGATTTGTCTAGTCGCCCAACATTTAATTTGCAATGATTACGAAAATCGAAACGACCTATTCATGAAGCATTTGTTTCTGATGATTATTTTCAATCTGAAAAGTATTTTGCTATATGATTTTTTTTTCCGTCCCCATACTACTTACTCAATTAAATGAAAAAAAACTTTGTTTATTCCAGGATTTATTCTATTCTCGGAAAAATTACAAGCGACCAGAACTTCAGATATCTCCGCATCAGGCGTTCGAGGATGAAGTTTCCCTCCTCGATACGATATTTCCAGGTATTTAAAAGGATTATTAATTGAGTATTTGAAGGTATTTAAAAGGATTCGATCGCAGCCATTGCTGCAAAGATTAACCCTAATCTTGTCATGTTGATTTTCCCAGAAAGTATTTGTTCAAATACAATTAAAGAGATTCATTCGTTTTTTAATGTAATTGCAAATTAATCTGACAAGCAACATTGCAATTTTTCTCATTTTTATTATTGTTTCTTTTTTTGTTACAATGCCCAGACGGTGAAGCTTACTGTCTGGGTGACGTTGACAGAGATTGCTGGTACCTGTACACCCTCAACAGAGAAAAACCCATCAGCGATACAATCAAAGAGCCTGATCAGACTCTCGAGATCCTCATGACGAATCTCGATCCTGACGTTATGGCCATTTTCACCAGAGACGTTTGTTCATCTGCGGCCGAAGCTACAGAGAAATCAGGAATCGATAAACTCATTCCGAGCATGGTCATTGACGACTTCCTCTTTGAACCTTGTGGCTACTCCATGAACGGAGTATCCAAAAGTGTAAGAAACATTTTTTTCATTACATTTGTCTACTTGAAACATTTATTCGAATCATGGGCAAAATCTTTCTTATTCATTCGTTCAAAACGATTCACCAAACGATTCTTGATATTAATTTTGTCATCGGGTTCATTTGTCCAGCTTAAAATTTTGCAAGTTGATAATCGACCAAAATTCAAACATTGTCTCTAGATTGACACAAAAATTCAACATAATCCATATTTGAAAGAATTTTTTGTAATAATTGTGTATCTTTAATTTAATAAAATCTGATAATCGATATATTTCATTGAATCTTGATAGTTTTTATGATTATTCAACGTAATAAATGTTGTTATAATTTTATTAGCACAAAGTAAATTGTAATTGTTGTGGTTTATTGCAGGGAAGTTACATGACAATTCATATAACACCAGAACCAGAGTTCTCTTACGTATCGTTCGAGAGCAACATACCGGAGGCGTCATACGAGGAGGTAATACGTCGTGTGCTAGAGACCTTTAAGCCGGGAAATTTCGTGGTGACGATATTCGCGAACAAAGAGTCCGTAGCAGCGGAGACCCCTCGTGAATTGGAACAGTCGGATTACTTGAATTTCAAGGGTGAATGGTTGAGGAACGACGTGCAATACTGTCGTTTCAAAAACTACGATCTAACATGCGCATTTTATTCGAAATTCCCAAGCTGATGGTTCACAGATGGCTCGTCGGTTGAGCTAACGAGTAAAGCCGACAGAGCTATAAAAACCTCGGTCCTAACGCGTCCCAATTTCCCCACTAAATCGGTAAAATATACCGAGAACATAAACAACAATGAATCGCGAAGAAAATCATTGCGAAAAGTATCCCAAACGACGACAACACCAATAACAACAACGACAACAATTACGACGACGACACCGACTACGACGACGACTAAATTGCCGATACAATTTAAAGAATTGGCCAATCAAAATAGACTGGATGAAAGGGTTGATTCGATGCTACCCTTGAGTACAAAAGAGAAGAGGTTATCACAGATGTACAGATACGAGGAGTATCGTTCAAAACGTTCCGCATCTTCGCCACAATTGGCGATAAAGCCACAGTCTCGTTCGAAAGTATATCGTAAAACATCGTTGAAATCATCGACGTTAAAACAATTGAACGACAGCAATCCGATAGAGACGACAAGTTTGAAAAATCATACCAACGACCAACCGAGCAAGCCCTTAATAACAAATATTCCAAACGACAAATTGCAAACTCGTGAAAAATTGGATAATACTGTTAACGAAACGAGGCTTAAGTGGAACACGGAAAATGTAAATATCACGTGTAATCCTCTCTCAAGCCCGTATCCTTATTCAACCCCTTGTCACAAAATTCCAAATATCGATAATAACAATCGACCTAACGAGCAAACCGAAGATGAGCCAAAGAGTGGACGAAGTTGCGGAAGTTTTTTACCGATTCTCTCATTAATACCACAAACAATGGTGAGCCTACATTTGTTAAGTCCTAAAATGAAATTCTCGTGGTGGCGAAATAAGATATCGTGAAGGCACGCTTAAACGCGTGACCTTTCAAAAGGCCGCGGATACTTTCTTTTTATTTTATCCCCCAATCCACAATCTCTGTTGCACCAGTAGAAGTAAACGTAGTGAGTACAATTGGTGCTACTTCGAAAAAAAAAAAGAAAAAAACGAAAAACAAGGCCAAAACGTGCGAAAAGAAAATTTTAAAAAATATATATATTCATCTATATATATATACACACATATATATACCTCTTTAAGCAAAAAAAAAACTATATATATATATCGAAATATATATATATGCACCTTCCAGTCACTCGATAAGAGAAAACGATAGAGAGCCTCGTCAGGTAACGAGAGCCCTTATTCAACGCTTCGTTATTCGAGACGAGTTCGTTGGAAAATTGAAAAAAAGCCTTCCTACTGATTGGATAAAAAAAATGAAGCATCATTAAATTTCTCACTGTTGAAAAAAAGAAAAAAAAGCTTCAAAAACTTCGTCGTTGTTCGACAAATCCGAAAACCAACCAAACTTTTGTGAACGAACTCATAACTTTGGAACGATCGAGGTTTTTGAATAACTTCGTCTGGATAGACATGCTGTGTACACAATTAGCGTTTCTCGATGAACCAAAGAGTCGATGGCGGTCACTGCGAGATACGTTTTCGATTATTTTCACTGAATCGTTTGTAATACTTCTTTTTCGACTGTTTTTCTGTTTGGTTTTGGAAAAAATGATTCAGTCGAGTCGAGCGGAGATGGCGGATTTTCGTTAATAACTCATTCGAAATCATTTCTTTATCGTTTTTTATTTAAAGAATTTGTAACTCGACGAATTTTAATTTTATCACAGCTTTTCAAGAGCTTGACGACTTGACAACTCTTGACAACTCAAAAAACTCACTATTACTAATTACTCAAACGCAGTACCAACGTGTCCTATTCTCTTTGTTAATTTCCCTGATTATTTTTATTATTTCAAACTTTGTACTCTAACAGTGAATAAATTATGGAACAATTTCACAAAATTTATACCCTCCAATTTTGCCATCTCTCGTGTCGGTTCGTTTCAAACTTACACATATTTACAACCACATAAAAAAGAAACAATATTGTTCACTTACGAATATTTTCTTAAGCACACGAGCAAAGTACACGTGGGCGTGTCATAAATATACATATATTTTATGTATATAGGCAGCACTACAATTCTATGTATTATTTCTCTACCGTTTAACAAATCGATGATGAATATCTTTATGAATCTATGCAAAATTTCGTCGTTCAAAATCCACATTCTTTGATATCTTGATTCTTTGGTACGTGAAGAAAATTGCAATTGAAAAATTATCTTTACGTCAACAGAAACGGCGGACACTCCTCTTTGAGTGATTTTGGCTAATGAACACATTTTAGAAAAACGAAAATCACATTTCGTACATTACGCAAAAGATTTTGTTTTATTTTCATAAAAGTCTACTTTTTACTTTGCAAGGATAACCAAAAATTCAAGATTGGCATCGTTTCTCTATTCTCCCTCTCTCTCTCTCTCTCTGTCTGGGTTTTTATATATTCGACGGCCGAAGACCGGCATTATATATGATTTTGAAGATGAACGACAAATTTTTCTCAGTCAAATTTTTTATCAGAATTTTACGACTTCGCAACCGGAACTAAATCTTTCATGTATTTTAAACGAAATATTCCTGACAGATAAACCGCATGATATTGTTTTGCGAAATTACACGAAAGTAAATGTAATGAAATGACGACATTTGGAGAAAGTGTGATATTTCGAAATAGACATAATTTTGCACAGAGATATTCATCTCAGAATAACTACATTGAGAAATTCATAGGGCTGTAGTGATGTCAAATATATATATATATATCTCGATGTTTAGTTGTGTACGTCAATTACAAAAATAATATATAGTCGAGAGAGCCGTTAAAACTAACGATAAAAAAAGAGCAAACTCTCTGACAAACGAAAAAACAAAAACACAAAAAAAAAATCTATAATAACATCGTAGATGTAGAATAATTGTGATCATACGAATTTATTGGATAAGGAATGAAAAAAATCCTCTTCTGTTCTCCGATCGTAGCTTGAATATCACAATCGTGTATATTAAATGGGTATTAATTTTTTTTCCCAGTATACCCAGTGAAACAAATACAAAATAATTATCACTCACACGACCTACGACTGTCTCTGACTGAGGGAAAAATAATGAATGTCAGAACGACGATGTACCTCTTCTCAAACGCTTCGATCTTCTTTCTCAACAGCGATCGAAGCTGAAAAAATGGCGGTTTTTTGTTCATGAGTGTAAAATCAGAAAGAAATTTCATTAGCTGATCCATGATTTTTGTTTTCTTTTGACATCTCAAGTTTATGTAGCAACGTGCTATTTGCTGTGAAGATTCTCCAAAGCCTTTCTAGTTAATAAATCCGTTATTATTAATAATGAAAATTCATAAATATCACGGGAATCAAGTTTCTCCGTAATTGACGTAAAACAGAAAATAAAAATTCTCTGTACAACTTGGTCGCTGTTGGCAAAGAAAACAAAAAGTGAAATAAAAACGACTAAGAAAAGAAATTAAAATATTTAGAGTATAGTTATCCATACGGGAATCTTGCTATTGCTTAGTCATTCCTGTAACTGTTTAAGACAACAACAAATATCACTCTTTACGAACGTTAATTATGCTAAGTTGATTATTCCTCTTCAATATAACGATCTATATTTCAATGTCTCTCTTTCTCTTGCTCTAAATATTATGCATATTAACTACGAACTATTTAAGAAACATTTGTTTAATATACATTTTTACCACGTGTAACAACCAGAAATGAGCATCATTTTAATGAAAAAACAAAGTAATTACAACTGTAGTGAGCACAAAATTAGAAATTCGCATCGTTGGAAACGACCGAATTGAGTTGTTATTTTCCAATTCAGCTATTTTTCAAATATCCAGGATTTTTGTTTTTATTCTTTGTCTAACAACTGTCCAATAGTTAGTAATAGAAAAAAAAAACATTTCGTCCATTCCAACGATGCAAATATAAATAAAGAAATTCCTTTGAATCAATAATCATTATGGGAAAATTATTCTTCTATCATCAATGTAAATATTTTAATGACACATTATTTGGACGATTGAATTTTTCATCATTTTTCCTTTCATTATTAACGATGCCCATGTCTAGGAGAAAGTGAATCAACAAAGATACGCAGGAGAAAAACAAAATGTACAACAATCAAAATCCATGACATCAATCATGCATTTTCATTCATTCGTAGCGAAACTCTTTTCGAATATCTTTTATTACACGTCATTACTTTTTTTGCAAGTGCGATCTTTCTTTTTTATTTGAATTGTGTTTATTATTATTATGATTATTATTGCATTTGTTGCGATCTACGTAGAATTATTTCGAAGTACGTCGATCGACAGATACTTTCATTTTTTTTGTTCTTTTTACAGTGCAATTTTTTTAAAACATACTTTTGAGCCAATAAATATATTTTGTACATGGGGAATAAACAATGATCGTGAAAGTTTATTTATTTTCGCAGAACCCTTTCTTAATGATCCAATATTCTCGTAATTTTTATTTGTTTTTTCGTTCTATCATCGAAGTTCAATTTTTTTTCTACATCGACAAAATTTGCCATATTTTTATCTTCGTGAAAACGAACGTCCTGATTCGACAAATATCACACATGCCTAATATCTGTTGTCACAATAAAAAAACAAATGGTCTATGATATCGTAAAGGTGTGAAAAATCTTGCAGAAAATAAAACTGAACAACATTAGTCATTTTTTTCATCGATCAACCAATTTTTTTGCAATTTCTCGTTCAGAATAGGAACTGAATTTTATCACATAAAACAATAACCCCAAGACTATTAAAATGCAAGTTATAAACAAATTATATTAGGCAGAAACATCTTTTTGTGTTTAAGAGACAAAATTTTCACCTGAATTTCAAGACTACAATCGTCACCTATATATATTATATTAATTTAGTATTCGACTATCGATGAATTAAAAAAAAAAGAAAACAAAAAAAAAATAACACGATTACTCTATCGTTTGACTTAGATTAAATATTGCATGGATAATGAAATAATTTATGTATCATATTTGACAAATAAACATTACATTTAGTCCGTCTCGTTTCAATGCATTTATTTTCTATTAGAATATTCAATGATTATTATTATAATTAATAAATTGAGGCGGAGCGTCTACGAGGCTTCAGAATTTTCGTTGCTTTTCTAGTATAATACTTTGCCTGAGTGTCTCTACTGACTTAATAGTGAGAAATTACTGCAAAAACCGCACCGCAGAACTGTGCTTGCAGTCCAAAAACGTGGAAACTTGAGAAATTATTCGCCGCGTAAGTTTTCGTATTTGCCAGTCACAAATGTAGGAAAATAAATGCTAGACTGGTTTAGACAATTGTAAGAATATTATGTTACAACTCGATATTTAATGATAGCCAATGGTGCCGAATTGAGGGTCGCACGGGAGCGTCCGCTCTCTCTGAGCGTTCGGTTACTACTGTCGTATCAGTAGACCCCCTTTCGCGGCAACGCAGTAATCCTATGTTTACCTCCACGTTCCGAGAAGTGCCGATTGTTTTGCTCCTCCCCTCCTTTGCCGCCTATTGTGTCGCCATGCAGCGAACCGGCTCGTTCTCTTCACACGTTTTTTCACATATTTCTTTAAATATTATTTATATTCTCAAAAAGATATCGGTGTCATCATCCAATAATTTTTCGTAGATTCATTGACGTAATAGAAAATCTTTAGATTCAATTCTAAAGATTGCCTCTGAGAAACAACAGGTTAGAAGTACTTCGAATTCTTGACTCAATACTTTAAAATAATGTGAGATTTACTCGAACTTCGAAAAACCACTCCTTGTGGCTTTCAATGATTTTATTTCATTTATTAGTAATTTTACCAAAAAACAATCGTATTTCTTCGAGCAATTATTGAATAACGAAACGGATGCTCATTTTTTAACATAATTCTCAAAGCAATGTGTAAAAAAAAATAGCCATTAGCAACGACAAAAACTTGCGAAAATTCTTGAAATTGTGTCAACAATCGAAATTTATTTTGAGGCATCGAATAGTTGGAAGAAATCGATTGTTTGGTTTTAATTTTCGGGAAATTAAAATGGTACAATTTACACTTCGCTGTTACGAGGTTCCTGATTTTTCGGATCCGAAGGTAGGCTCGAAGTTTTCGAAAAACGAGTTGTCATGCCGTGCACCATTGCGTGAAATCTCGCTCTCAGTCCATCGCTCGATTTGTCACTGAATAGCTGGGCTCGCTGTTTCTGAAGTTCCTCAGTCTCGGCGTCCAAATCACTTCGAACTCTTTCCAAAGCTTGCATACGTGAAAAACACTCAAGATAATAATAAAAGAAAATTAAAGTCTGATTAAAAAAAAAGATTGAAGTACTTTCGTTTTGAAAAATGAAAAAACTTGTTATTCGTTTAAAAAAAAAAGTTTAAACCCATTTTTCCATTTGTTGCAAGAAAAATAATCAATTGAAAAGTGTCAAGAAGATACATATCCAACAATTGATCCATTGGGAACGAAAATCCGCGGTCAGGGCGACCCAAAATCAAGTCCAAGAATTAATGACTATAAAAACGATATTTTCAGAGATTTCTCACCTCTTCGTAAGTCCATTTCATCCATTTCAGCATTATTTATTTTGTCGAGTTCTTTACGAAAATTTTTCGTTATTCTCTTCCGTATATAATCAGCTTCGATGTCTTGTTTCGTTCTTGGTATACGAAATCTTATGCAACAACACAGTGCAATTATAATTGCAAGAATAATTGAAAGAACTATTCCAGCCAATTGCCAGACACGAAACCCAGCGAGGGTTTCGTCCTCGAGCCATTCTTCGACACCTTCTTCGACGCAGTCTCCAGGACTTATTGCAACTTCGTCGGGTGAGCAAGGATAGAGGGAGGACGAAGAACTCGCAATCGTTGTCGTGTTGTTCATTTTTCCTCTTTGTCTCTTTAGAAGCACATTTTTAACTTTTCTTTCAAAAATTGAGGACTTCAAATCGAAGAAAGATTGGAATACGATTTTTATCAAATAGAGCACTATTCTCCAAGACTGTCCAACCTCGACTGTGGCGAATTGTGGCAGAAATGAAAAAAAACGAGGAAAAAAGTATTACCATACCTCAATAGGTCTGGGTGTCAGAGGCCAAAGGTGTGGCTTTAACTATAATGAAATACTCTCTCAGATCACACAGTTTTCTGGCACACCCAATTCTACACCCTCTTATCTGATTGACCTACCGGTATCGTTTTACTCCAATAAAAAAATATCGATGGATTGTCATTATTTCCTATGATACATTTGTTGAGAACATTTCACGAAATTATTTTTATGAAATAAATCTTGAAAACTAGGTGAATTGAAATAAATGAAAAAAAACCCTATTTCTTTTTCCAATATCTCGATCTTTTGGGCATTTATTTTTTCAATGTAACCCACAAAGTATCGCAAATTAATTATGTTTCGAATATTTTTCATTGCATCAATAAAACAAAAACCGGAATAACAGTAAATTTTGGATAACGTTTGACGCATTGAACCCCTTGACGTGGTTTCGTAATTGTTCCTGAAATGTTTCTCGTAATGAGTGTCAACAATGAATAAAAATTCTCTTTTCCCACTAAACTTTCAATTTTTATCAATTTTTATTATCTTATACATTAGGTAAAGATTGAAAATAAAAATACTCCTTTGTTACAAAAACAATATTCTATGGTTCGTGGCTATGCTCGTAAAATCACGTTATTATTTTAATTATTAACAAACTCTAATAATTTTTTGTTATCGTCGTCTCGATCGGTAATTATTATTGATGTAAGTTATGGTTTTTGTTTGTTTTTATGTTAATGTGTGTACGTGTTGTTTTTCGTGTTATTTAATTACAAATATACCGACGATTCACGATTGCAACGATTCATGCGTTTCAATGCGATACAGGATTTTGGAAGCTACGTAACGATTGTTTGGGGATATTCTAAGGACTGAAATTTCCGTTCACTTTTTCCAATCATGTCTTTCGTTGTGATTTTTATTCTATTTTTTATTTTATTTTTCGTCCAGAACGGGGAGTGAAGCCAGAGATTATTCTGATCTAAGCTTTACGATTATTTACTTTTTTGAACGAAGATTAAAATTCATTGAACATTGCAAATGCTGGGAAGGGAATTCTTTGATTTATTGATAAATTCTTTATCTAGTGTTATCTTAACGATACTGGCAGACATGGGCGATTCTCGAATAAACAAAACTTTTCACACTTCCGAAATGAGCTACGAAAAAACGCGAAAAAAATGAAATATTTCATTTTTTCTTCTTTTCTTCTTCTTTTTTCATTATTTTTTGTTCTTTCATTAATTCTTCTGCTTTCTGGCACATGTGGTTCAGCCTCAGTATTGTGTGACTTTTAACCGTATCTACGACTATATTCGTAATATACTTATTACATTAAATCCCTCCTTGACCCCCATCTAAAATGTACATTACAATAAAAAATAAATTGTTTAACGATTTTATGATCTCTTGCGAATAAACACGGAATGGCTGAGCTCTCCCTCATCCTAAATGGGTTATTTTAATCCTTGTTTTATGTCTTTCTTTCGTTTCGAAAAACGTGATAGCGTGCCAGTAAAAGTGAAATATAAAAAAAAATTTACATCAAAAGACGAAAAACCGCAAACGGAGCAGCATTATTAACAATGATTTTCAAGTTTCAATTCTTAAAATGTTATAAATGGATGAAAAAAAAGATTTTAATATTTTGCGGATAAACATTCACCGCAAAACAATATTTGAACTACACATATTTTCACGCCAATCGTTTCAATTTCATACAAATTTGAGTACTCGATCGTTCGCAATAAAATCTGCAGGAATTCAACCCAAATTCATGTGCAATGAAAAGTTACTGACAAGTTATTTAAAAAAAACATTCTCCAACGAACATTCAGATGATTTTTTCTCGTCGTACCAATGAAATAGGATATTTCAGATTTTCGTTCGTTTCTTGTTAACCTTTCGCTTTTCGATTTTTCTAGAGATTCTATCTGAAAAACTGTTGATTTGATTTTAAGAAAAATTGTGCAAAACCTTTTTTTTTTTTAAATCTATTAGAAATGTAAAAATAACGAAAATATTCTTTACAAAATCATTTCAATTCAACAAAATCACCAAACTCATATCAAGGAACGATACAGCAAACTGTCTGATTATCTGTCGAAGAATATTTGGTTCAAAAATCAAAATTCTGTCCAACGCGAGGCTTAAAAGTTCTGATTCAATTGAGTTGTTGGCCGAGAAAAATGAGTCATTCATCATTCGGAAGGATATTATTTTTTCATAATACGAACGTAAGAAGTTTTTTTTTGTTTACTGGCACGATGCGTACGTTTTCTAAGACCCTGTATTTCGTAATCGATATCCGTTACTTTGTTATTTCTTCACTCGTGACAACGTTTCGTCGATATTTTGTCCCCGAAATACTCGAAGTGTTGAGTGGCTGATAACGATAAAGAGAGATGAAGATAATGAAAAAAACGCAAAGATTCTCGACTGGTTATAAATGCGCGAAATCGTGACCTGTATCGCTGAAAGTTATGAATGCCGACTTGTTTCCTTTTAATATGTTTTTGTTTAAGTTTTATTTTTTTTTCGAGAGAGAGAGAGAGAGTTAAATTCTTAGTTCACTAATCCTATGAGCCACGGGTCCATCTTTTTTCTTCTTCTTTGTAGGACAATGATTAACGCTAGACAATTTGTTTTTTTTTTTACAACGCTTCTAGCGTTATAAAACTCATTTCATTCCCTACCGAAATTTGTTCCTGCTGTTACTTTTCTCTTCGTCGAACCTTTGATTGATTTTTCATCGCAATCGTTAACATTGCGTCCCTCATTCTTTTCTGATGAATGTTCGTCCTCTGGAAAAGTATAAGAAGTTATTGTTATCGTTTACGTACATAAGTTTTTTGGAATTTTTAGATTCGTTTGGAGCAAAGTTCGCAAATATTTGTATCGCTGAATTCAATCAGAGATTACAATGAAATACTGAAACATTTTGTAACAACCTCATTGAAGCAAATGTGAAAAATGGTTTTTACGTTTTTTAGGTAATTTAATTGTGAAGCATTCCAGATAATTGTCGAACAAATATTTCCTCGAACAATCAAATGGCAATAACGACTTACGTAATTGTCTTCTTCTCAACATTCTTCGACTGAGAACGAGCACGATTAAGCACCTTGAGAAAATCGCTCGTTTTAGTTCGCATTCTCGAGTGAATGTAAACCTTACTCGACTTGATGTGATAGTGCAAATAATTTCTGAACATGTGTATCAAGTCGATCGTATTGTCGCGAGCTTCCTTGCTCGTGTGGCGTGGAAACAAAACTGTTGGGATAAAAAAAATGCATTCACAAATCTGTTCATCTATCCTTTCGCATTTTTTCAATCGTTTATAAATATTTAAAACTCTGTTTTTAACGTCGAAATTGAAAAATCATTCATCATCGTTGAAAAACACAATTCTTGTGTTGCATATTTCTCGTGGTTTGGGATGATTTACAAAAACAGTTACATCGACATCGCCAGCAAACTTCGATGGGTGCAAGAAAATTGTTTTTGAAATTATTGAAGGTTTTACCGAATGTTATGTAGCCGATACTATCGCCAACTGCGGCATCGCAATCTTGGAGTTCCAATGGAGGTTCCCGGTGATTGAACAAAACCTGAGGCGCGGTATGGCTCGCTCTTCTTCCTTCTTTGAGCTCTTGGAGAAACATCTTACCAATCACCATGTCATCTTCATCTTTGAATATCGTGCTGAACACGACTGTCACTCGATCGCTTTTGGCTTCGACGTACCTGATGAAGCAGAGGAAAAGAAAAGATAACGAAAAAGAATGTAATTTTGGAGTTTTTTTCACGTTTTCATTCATTTTTCGTCTCCCACAATCCATTCGTTTTGATTAACTTGAATTTTGCATGAAAATTAGTTGCAACGGTGTACTTACATAGTTTCCTGATCTCGATAATGTATCACTGCTCTCTTTGGACACGACGGACTCTCTTCCGGCGAGTCGAAATATTTTTCTTGATAGTCAAAGTATTTTTCGAATACGCTGGCAAAACAGTGCCTCTTTAAAAGGCTCACTTTTTTTACCAAAGATTCCCAATCTTCCGGCAAATTCTCGAGGTCTATTTGCACCGACACATCCCATCCTGAGAAAAGATACACCATTTTTTCATTTTTTTCGCCTATTCCACAAGAACGTTTCGTTCAGGGTTAAAAAAATCGGTTTTAGATGCAAATGTAATGAAAGCGTGAATTGCTAAAGCAAATTTCTGTGTGAAAGTCGTTTTCCGAAATTTGCCGGTTTTAGGGACTGGCAGAAGAGCTCAATTTTGGAAATATCATTACCGGTTTCTGGAGCTACCAGATACGGCCCGTATTCCCTTTTGACTAAGTCATCAGCTCCGTGCTCCTGAAGTTGCTTGTAAAATTTGAGCATAGTACTTATCTGTGGGAACAAAAGTAAATGAATTTCAAGAAACCTTGCAATCAAACGATTTATTCCAAGTATAAAAATTGAGCTTTGTTTCCTGCTTACCCTAAGTTTCGACTTGTCGCCATTGGGGTTTGAGATGTGAAACAGAACACCGTCGAAGTCAGCTATTGTAATATCCGTCGATTCTGGTTTGTGTCTGAAATAAAAATCATTTCAAGTTCTCATAATTTTAACACTCACTAAACACTCAACACACTGAAGTCCCAAATTTATGACGATAATAATGGTAAAGAAAAGAATAGGAAAAGGAATGCAGCAGAGCTGAAAGAAAAAAAATCGGAAATGTGATATTACATTTACATATAAAGGATTTCTGTCGTTTACTGAGAATATGAATCATCGAAGATGACTGTAAACTCGAGAATATTAAATATTCTCTGAGATGCTTACACGAACATTTATATTTACAAATTTAGTATTGTGGGAACTTTGCCGTAAAGGCACTCTATCGGTCGTTTAGTCAGTGTGAATCCTGCTTCACATTTTTCGCCAACACAATTGAATTTTTGAGCAAAACAAAAAGTACTCGGCCTTCTCCTTTCATTCGAAAAGAATATGTAACTTTTCATTTCCTTGAAACATTCACGGTTCCTGAGAAAAGTATGAATATATGCTGCAGCTGTCACTCTGACAGCCATGCAACTGATAGAGCGCCTTATGAAGATAATGAAAAATCTATATTAATTCGAGTTTAGTATCGAATGTGAAACTGCCCTAAATTAATTCGTATGGAGCTTTAAGCTGAGCGGAACACAAAGTGTGTTGTGTGTCCAAGAAACGTTTAGTTATAAATTCCACAGAATAAAAGCTGAATAAGTGTGTAATTCCAAAAAGTGTCGCAAAGAACACTGCAAATAAATTTCGTTGGATTCCATCGACATAAACTTCAAAACCGTAAAAAAATATGAGAACTCATGGATGTATGAACGTTTTGATGTGAGGTTAAAAAGTTCGAGGATGCAACATGAGTTATTCATTTTGACTAGAATCTCGTAATTTGGACGTTGAACAAAAAGAAAAAGAATGATTGACGGGTTGAGGGGTGTAGAAAAATTGTGATGAGTTATGCGAAAATAATAGAAATCGGATGTTTGAAGCGGACACCGCCCTAAAGAGCTTTAAAATCATATCCGCTGTTTTTGACCTTTATTCCCGTTCGTATAGCAGAAATTAAAGGAGGTGTAATAGAGAACAAATGAGGAAGAAAAATACGTTGGTGTAAAAAGCACGGAGGAAAAGGGGGATGGATAGAGAGATTTTCATATATCGAAACTTACCCCGACAAGGCATTTTTTATTTTGGTTTGTAACGCTTCTTCTAGTATCCTATTGTTTATCTCGAGAAGAATCATTATGTCTAAAAGTATTTATTATAATAGAGATATATAATACAATAATTAACAATTATCTACTGATTGCTGTCACCATCAAGACTGTGACTAATTTTTTGTCTCTTTTTTTTGCAACTTCTTTTTTTCCCTACTGTTATCACACACACCGCAAACACGACCGCTCACTGATAATGCAATGAGTGTTCACGGAGCTTTGCGAGGGGGAGTATGTAGGAAATTTGTGTACACATAAAAGTATATATATCTATATTTTTGCCACATTTACGAGAGTACAAGTTTGTGAGGGTTCCAATTCCCGCGATAGATGGGAGCACGTGAAGATTCCCGGGCGATCGGAACGCTTGCGGTGAAGAGCACAGACCGGAAGTTGGTATTCTAGTGACAAACTCTGATTTCCGATTCGAGCGTTCCAAAACTCTACGAGACGCCACGCACAAGTGTGACGACATTTTTATTTTATCTCCGACAGAGTGCACCGATTCATCCCGTGTTCGTGTTCTTTCGTTCGTAGTACGACACACTAAACCGGTGAATGCGCGAAGAAGCCTTGAGCGAGAGAGATCATTAAAAAAAAAGACACAAAATAAAAATACTTTTTTTCCCGAGTCACGGAGTCCGCGATTTCTCATCACGACGCCTCGGTGAGTTTTCATCCAATTGTTGTTAATTTCGCGATTATCGAGTCTTATTTTTGTTGTTGTCTCATTTATCCTTTAATAATACTTCGATAAAACGACAAATGACGATCGGAAAACTACATTTCAATTCTGTAAAAGAGCTCGTTACATGCTCCTCCCCTAGCTCGCTATATTGATTTTTGCAATGGATGCCAAGGATAGGAAACTTGGTTGAAAACTTAGTTTTTTCATTACCATTTATATATCGTGAAGAATCTACGGATATACGTAGTATTACAAAAGTAACATTCTTTTTCGTATGCAAAATTGAACAATCGCCATTTATTATTACAATTGGAATTCATCTGGTTACGTCGTTCGGACGACTTTCTTTCTGCTGAATGCATTCTTTCTCGCGCAAACGCGTCAATTTTTCGTGAACATCCTTGACGCTACATACATGTATCCACATATATACATATATCTATCAGTTTGTATATGTATATTCACGATAATGCGGAACTCGGTCATTGACCGATCGAAAAAATGTTAATTCTCATTATTTAGCAAACATCGAAGCTTCCCTCAAAATGTATCACAATAATAATTCGAGGATGCGCATATCATTAATGAATAAAAAATGCTTTTATACATCTCTAAAGGACGAAGAAAATGGCATATGTTTATCGCCTGGAAAATCAATAATTCAAATAAAATTAATAGTAGTTTATTCTTTCGATCATAATTCAAGAACAAATATAATTAAAAAATGTTCACCATCATCACCAAACAACGAAATAAATAGTAATAAATATTTCTATCCAGAAATTTTTTAAACCCTCATCATAAATAGATTTGTGGGATTATTTTTCCTGGAAAAATTCTATTTATTCAGTTTTTTTTTGTCCTTCGCTTCGTAGTTAGCTTCAGAACTTGTAATTAAATTACTTTATGAGGAAAAAAAAACCCCTAAAGCATTTAATGGCCCAAAAACAAAATTGTTTCAATCATAAAAAAGTATTTTCTTGAATAGGATAAGTTTTTTCAAAACTATGATCAGATATTTTATTAAAATCTAAACTTCTAAAAATACAGAATAAAACAACAATTATTTATTTACAAATAAATTCATGATTTTTTTTACGCTCCAATTGAGACGTTATCTTATCTCCTGTAATTAATTCAAGGTTCATCGACAAAGGGTAAAATAATGTTTGTTTCTTGTTACAGTTTATTGATATTCAGTGTCAATTGATTCGAGCATGAGTTCTCGAGGCAGAGGATTCAGCTCAAGGGGCAGCAGCTCTTACAGAGGCAACAGAGGAGGAGGAGGTGGCGATTGGGGAAGCGGCGGAAACAGCGGAGGCAGTATGAACAGGGGCGGATATTCTTCTTCCAGAGGCAGTCGATTCAAGTACTCTACGCCTAGTTACGATTCTCGCAATAAATATGGATCTGGTAAGATTTGCCATTCATTTAACATCATATTTACATAGAATTTGAATTTTTCCACGAAATATGATTTTCAATCTAATTTCGCAAGTGGATTATGCATTAAAATAAATCTTTTGGCATCAACATTCAAATTTCTCATTCGAACTTGCAACTTTTTGAATTATGATCGTATAACAAAATTTTCTTCTCATGACTGGTTGACACTGTACAATCATGTTGAAAAATGATAACAGTGCAGTGCCCTGCATTCGTTTTATTGTTCAGTTTTTGAAGATTGTAGATATCTATCAATGGAATAAGGTTTTTTATTATTTTTTGCACTCAGATTGTTTAAACCGAGATTTAAGTTGAAAAATATATTGTTCATTATTATAGAGGGGAATGAAAAAATGCGATCGATTTTTCAATTCAAATTAACTTCTTTATTCGATTGAACTTGGAAATTTGTCGTGTATCAAAAATATAATTATCATTTCTATATTGTTGTAACTCTAGTTGGTGGTTCTGAAAAGTATTCCAGCAGAGGAGGTCGTGGCGACCACTCCAATAACTACAAGCGTCCACGTGTAAGCAATAAATAAATAATTTATGCAGCGTCACGAATTACGTGCAAGAAATATTTCGTTAATTTTCGTTTTATTTTCTTCTTTTGAAGGACTCTTACTCGGCACGAGAAGATCACAGATCATCGAGCGAGTCGAATCGCAAGAGGATCCGAAGCGACTCTTATCAGGTATGTTTTTTATCACTTGGCGTCGTTTCCTGGAACGACATCCTCTCTAGGAACGAGAGAGTCGTTTCAACGAGTCACAAAAACAAAAATGCACATTTTTTTCTTACGCGATACACTCTGCCAATGCAAAGAAAGAAAGAAACCTAAGTTTCCCCTTAAATCGCAATAACATATGGAAAATTTTGACGTTAATACGATAGCTTTTTTTCAATCGTTGTAGATCAGTCATATTTTTTGATACGAAGAATTACAGATTTTTGGATTTTCATTTTAGTCCGAGAAAATTTGACTGTTTCGCATGAACTTTGAATATCGTTTTTTTTTCTATGGTAAGTGTTCAAATCGTTCCCATTTTATTGATTTATCGAGTTGTAAAAAGTTTTGGAAATGAAAAAAAAAAGAAATTTATTTATTTCGACAAAATACTCTCATTTTGGCTGTAACTCAACGACCTCATTGTAATTATTGATCCATCGACTCTTTGAAATATTTTTGATCGAATTTTCAATCATTAAACATTGAGGCCACATGAATAATGAAAATATTGAAAATCGTATGAAACAAATGGTCAGATTTTCTCTTTCTCGAACTGAGAACAATAAGTTTCATGGTTTTGTTGGTATGAAAAAAAAGTTGCTAGAAGAAAACGATAGCACGAGTCACGAGTGATAGTAACGCACAGCTAAAATCACGTTTCACAAAGAAAGCAATCATCAACTCTTTATATGTTTCGTTGATTAATATAATATCGCGTAAGTCACAAAACGCGATCGTAATAAAAATTTGTAGAACAAGAAAAAATTCATAAGTTGTCATGCTTTCCCTTTCAAGCTACGAGCCGACGGCCTCTTGAGAATCGATTCTTTTTGCATTGGGACATGAACGTCAGAATGACGAAATTATGAATATCTATAAAAAAAAAACGTTATAAAAAAAAATCAATCCAGTATAAATCGATAAAAAGTCGTACGCGAATATATCTTCGCAAAATTGAGGGGCGAAGGTCTAGGAGAACGATGATTTATCGCGATGAACTGACGAATAACCGCTCTTTCTTATCGAGCATGACCTCATAGAAATTTTGAAGCACAAGTATCGAAAAAAAAACCAATTAAAAAAAAAAACACCGTATATCTCGTCTATAAATTATCCCTGACGTAAGCTGCGATAACGAAAACCGCACACACGGAAATCCCTTGACTCACGACGACCAATCTCGCTTTCTCAAACCCTTTTCTCGTTGAATTCTACGGTGCATGAGAAATGAAAGCATAAAAAAAACACTAGTTCGAAGCTCTAATAAAATATTTTGAGGCATTTTTTATACTAGAAAAAAAATCACAAGATAAAAAGGCATATGTGACATGATGAAAATTTCGAAAAAATCTCTCTCTTGAACGAGCTCACGATAAAAGAAAAACTGATTCAGGGCAAAGAAGTGAAAAGCACGAATACAAAATACTAATCGAAAAAAAAAACAATAAAATAACAAAAGGCAAAATACCCCGAAGAAAACGCTCGAAACTCTCGTTCGCGAGTAGATATATATTTTTGTGTGTTCCGATGATTCGAGAGCCGAGAGCGCAATAGTGTGTGACCGGATAAGCTCGAAGATCCTGAGGAACGTGTCTGAGAGTTTGGCAAAGTTCCTAAACGACGGTACGCTGTTAAAGAGAAAAACCGAGAGACGAGAGACTCGGAGAATAGAGATTGTGGAAGAAGGAAAACGAAAGAGGGAAAGAAAGGAGAGAGAGAGAGGAAGAGGAGGAACAAACAGCAAATAAATAGCTAAATAAATACGTCAAAGTCTGAGCGAACTAAAGTTGAAAAAAAAAAACGAGTAGAGCGGGATTTACAACTAAAATGGATTTGAATAAAGACTCGAGAGTGAGGATAAAGGGAAATAATAAAATTAAATAATGAAAAAAAAGACGTGAGAGAGGGAGAGCGAGAGAGAGATTGGAGAGTGAGAATGAGGGAGAGAAAAGCGAGCAAAAAAAAGTTAAATTTGATTTAGCAGGGAGGAGGTAGCGGAGGCGGTGGTTCCCAGAGGTATTCATCGTCGTACGGTGGTTCATCGACATCCGCCCAATACGACGACAATAAGAGATCATCATCGTCGGCGGTATACGAAGACAAGAGGCAAAGCGACCGTGGCTCGTATCATCGGGGCGACGAGCGTCATTCGGCATCGAGGAATTACGCGCCTCCACCACCCCCGCCGCCTCGTATAAGCGAGATGGCGCCTCCATCAGGGAGATACGGTACAACGAGCAGAGGTAGAATATCCCACGGTAACACGAATTTTCGTGGGCGCATATCATCACGCGGTGGTCGTGGATTTCATCGTGTCGGAACACGGACATCGGATTCGTTGATGACCCGCAAGCGTACGCTGACCTCGCTCGACTATAGGCGCAAGATGCTTGGCTCGCGTTCGCGCGACTACATCCAACGGGTTCGCATGACCACGACAAAATTGCGCAGGAGGTAAATAATTAGCAAAACTTAAGAAGTAAAAAAGACCGCAAAACAAAAACAAAAAAACCGAACAGTAAAAAAAAAAACCATATAAAAAAAAGCATTAAAAAAAAAAACAAGAAAGTACAGATCGTAATTGAGTAAGCAAGCAAAATACAAATGAACGAACAAAACGAAAACAATTCCCGCGATGCGTAAGAAAAACAAGTTAAAAAAAAACACGATAGAGAAACAAAAAAACAACTCCTAGTAGGCAGCTCGTCGATCATAAAGGTGCGTTGCTTGCAACGTCGATGACCTGAGCGTCAACACGCACCTGTATGCGTACTTTGAATAGTCGAAAACTAAAAAAAAAAAAAAACTCACAAAAACACAGAGTCTTGATAGAAACAAAAAAATATATATATATGCATGTATATCTGTATGTATATATGTGTATATATAGAAAACAAAAAATATATAAAAACAAGAGAGAAGAAAAACGATTGAATTGGAAAACCTTTTGAAAGAGAGCCACTGCCGAGAGGCAAAAGCTCTTGAAAAACAGGTTCCTCCAACAAAACCCTACAATGAGAAGGATTCATACATTTTATTCGCTCCAATTATTAACGTATCCTCGTAATGCGTTAGCGACTAAAAAATGTTCAACGGAATAATAGAGAAAAGAAAACAAAAAAAAAACCAAATTATATTAAAAAGAATCAAAGTATCCCTCTCAAAAACGAGCATTTGTACTTTCCGAAGTCGTAACTTGTTATTGCGATTCTACAATGAATATCATAGAGGATGTATTTCTGTAATTTATATAAAAAAGAATACATATATATATATGTATATATAATATACAAAAAAAGACATACGTGTACGTGGCCGTGCGAAGTCACGAGAACACGTGTGATACAGAAAAAAAAAAAGTGAAAACGTTCACGAGTTAGAGAAAACAAAAAAAGGTGACTCGTTTTTTTTATTGCGATAAACAGAGAATCTTGATGATATCGCGGATATTTAAATTGGTTCAAATCGTTCGACAAAGAATTTGGCCTGACGATTGTACCATGAAAAGAAATATTTAGAAAAAAAAATACAAAGTATTAACGAATGTATACCCATGGTTGACGATGATGATGACTATGACGATGATATGATGATCATGATGATAATACAATAATGATGATAGTAAATGGAAAATGAGCCAAAAAAAAATACAAACAAACACGCTGAGCGAAAATAATGTATGTCAAAAAAACATAAATTGCTGTGCCGCTAGCGGTGCTACTACTAGGCTGACCAGAAGTAAAAAGGAACCAGGGACAGGATCCAGCGTTAAGGACAAGGATAGAGAGATGGCCAAGGCTATTAACGCTGAATTCTCCGATGATGATAAGGACGAAGACGTCGACAGCAATTGGGGAGAGGACGAAAAGGTAATTCTCATAGTTTTGGAGATTAGATCATTAAAAAAAGTTTTTTTTCTTGCTTGTCAGACCTTTTTGCTGATATAATTGATGGGTTTTTTAAAAAGTCTCAAAAAAGATCATCTCTTACGAAATATCGTAGCCCGAGAATACTCTAAAATTACATTAAATTAAAACGATGTAAACTTCTACGTCTAAAGTTCAAAACATAGTAACAGTAGAATTATTCTTGTAATTAAAGCCTCACGAGGATGACGATGAGGAAGTTAGTACGGAGAAGAAAGTTAAAGAGGTGAAGAGGAAGAAGGAAAAACAAGAGAATGTGAAGATCGAAGACGAAGAAAAGGAAGAGGATGGAAAAGAAGACGAAGAGGACGACAAACAAGAGGTAAGTTCGTGTGAATGATAAAACGATAAATGAATAGATCTTTACGAAAAAAATTGCTATATTCACAGCTTTGATAAAAATCGTTCCAGAACCTTCTAAACGAGAAAAAATATTTATAAAAAATCTGGATCATTCGAGGATATATTTCCATAAATTCTAGGAATTATGCTAAGTTTTTTTCAGGAGTTAATGAATTTTCTGGAAAACTGAGGCACCTTCCAGATTGTTCGATTTCTAAAGCAATAAGAAAAAAAATACCTAGTGGAATTCCAGTTTATTCGAAAATATCCCATAATCCAAGATAATTTTCCTAGATTCTTTTCCAACACATAAGAATTGATTGGAAGTGGATATACTTTTGAACTATTTCAGATTGAAAAATAGGCAAAGAATTGACAAAATTTTGAAAACAAATGTCGTTAGGCAGGTCGAATCACTAGTTTGGACGAAAGCAGGATTTTAATTGATGTAATAATTAAATTTGTAAAGGAGGACGATGACGAAGCTGAGGACGGTGAGAATTCAAAAGGAGAACGTGCTGCAGGATCTGGAGAAACGCCAAGTCGTCGCGACGGTAAACGTTTCATAAAGCTGAATTGTCCTCACTGCTCACATCGCAGTGTGACCTTCAAGGAATATTCGCTGCATCTTTATTCAGGCCGTCACAATTCAGCGATGAGACGAATCGCAGCTCGTCATAAAGCGACGTTAGCGCGTATGCGTGTCGTCCAAAGACAAGAGCAAAGACGCGTCGAAGTTCGTGACGCTTCTCGCGGAACATTGCCCTCGATAACGATGTTTTGTCCCATCTGTAAATTAAATTACCGCTCTTTGAAAGCGATGCATCATTTGTCCGAATCCCACCGACAAATGAAACGTTTTTTGACACCATTCTGCCGAGTTTGCCGCATACAATTTCGATCGCCAATGCTTTTCGAAAGTCACGTATGTTCTCTCGATCATATTAAGGTAAATTCGATGAAAACTTTAAAAAATTTATTTTTTATTTTTACTATTAGTGATTTGATCTGTTTTCAAAATTTTGCCAAACTTTTCGTCTACTTTTCGATCCTAAATAATTCCAAACATTTCCTACTTCTGTGGTGTCCCAAAAAATCATTCCGGAAACAAATCTAGAATTTTTCTTTGGCATTCGGAATGTTTCTCGACCGAACTGGAATTTCCAAAGAAAACATTCCTCAACTCTGGAATATTTATGTTGCTTTGGAATAATTATTATGTATTTTTTAATGTTTTACAAAATTCTAGCATTAATGGCTCTTGAAGGTTCTGAAATGTTTCAAAAAGTTCATTCATTTGTGAAACAATTGTTCTATTATTTTCTAAAACTTTGCCAAATAATCGAGAGAGTTCCTTGAAATTCTGAAGATATGTCCTCGATTATTTATTCTCAATTTTCCACTGCATTCTGTCTCAATAAATTCCATGGAATTCATTATATCCGAACAAATATCTCAGTTTATAGTAGTCCGTGAATGATTACACGGATTAATTTTGCAAACAAACGTTCAACTAACGTCAAAAAAACTAACAATTTTGTATTTGAAGGAACGAATCGTACCTTGTCGCGTTTCTTGAAGAAGTGCAAGTAGTTTGCATACAATGAACGTGTAAAATTCGGTACTTTTTCTGACGTTTTTTGGCTTAAAATATAAATCAAGAAACTGAATTTTTTTGATCTGTTGATGAGCTCAGCGTTGATCACGGATTAACCAGAATTTGAGTCAGTAAATGCAAGTTAAAAAAATATAAAACGTTTTATTGGGGATTTAGCGCAAGAGCATGGTGGACGAACGATTGACAACCCGCAATGGAGAAGCCGAAGGAGATTCGAGTGGTCCGGAAGAGGACGACAAAGAAGTGAATCTCGACAATTTCATGACGTTGGATTCGGTCGGAGACGTTGATGGTAGATAAAATATTAGATTTGTTTATTCGAATTTTGAGAATGAGATTCGATCGTCGAACTCTCGTGTATGATTTGTCTCTCCCTCTTTTCTTTCGGACATTCCAGCTGAGGAGGAAGACGAAACTGCGACCGCAACCGCCGGTGACAAAAAAAAGAAAGAAAAGCCCGAAACTACAGAGTCGACGACGCCCACGACCACCATAACAACAACATCAACAATAAGCACTGCTGAGCTCGAGAAAAAACCGAAAAACAAACAAATGATTAAAGTCGGCTTGGAATATATAAAACGCGTCGAAGTACAATTTTGCGAATTGTGCAAAGTTTACTTGCCTCGAAACGAAAGCAGCGAACGAGCCGTAGCGTTGCATTGCTCAACGCGGAGTCATCTCAAACGGTAATTTTTTAAATATTAATAATAAAGACAAAAAATTATTAACTTGGGAAGTTTAACACGTAAATTGCCAGCCAAAAATTGCATTCATTGGAATTTCATTGTTAAAATAAACCCATGACGACAGTTATATCTACTGAAACTGTCTGGGTCCCAAAGACCCATGCTAGCAACAACGGGGTGTGAACAAGTGGTAGCTGCGCTAAGACGGAAAAAAACTTTAAGATATTGCCGCTCTCGATACTCCGTAGTAGACTTTTTGGCTCTAAATTTACCTGTCAAAAATTCTCAAACGTAATTAATCAAATATCCAAAGGGAAATAAGTATTTCTGAGAGTATTTATGTATTTGACGGTAGATCGGAACTTTCCAGATACGTGAGGGACAACGATGACAAAGCCTTGCGTCGTCAGGCGGAAAGAATTCATTTACAAACATCGACAACGACATCGAGTAGCGGAAGTACGACGAATGTGACGGGAACGACGGAGACATCGAAAGCGGAAACGAATCAAGCCGATGGAACGAGCGGTGTGAGTGTGAGTACGAGTGGTTCGACTGCGGTAACAACGAGCGAGGTAAATAACGGAAATTCGAATGAAACAAGTGAGGAGAAGATGGTGGTTAACGAGACAAGCGGTAACGCGACACAGCAATCGGTCGAAGAGACAAAGAAAGTCAACAAAGAGAATAATGCCGAGGACGAGGACGAAGAGGATGAATTCAGGGGTGATTTGGGTGACAAGTTGTGGGACGACGTTGATAAAGATCTTGGCGATATTCTGCGGGAAGCCGAGCCTGGTGCTAAGTCGAGCGACGACGAGGATTCGCGCTACGATCGTTTTCGCAATTCCGAAAAAAACTCACAACTCTCCAAGGAAAAAGAAAGAGTCGATGGCAAAGTTGCCGAAACTCAGGAAACTCCTACCAGTCTCAGTCCGCCTAAAAAAACCGAGGCTAAAGTTAAAGCGGAGGTTAAAACTGAGAAATAGAAATAAAAAGGCGCGCGGACTGATAAAAACTTTCTACGTCCGAACCGGTAAGCTCTAGTATCCGGTTTCATTTCTCTTATCTATTTGCAATGATTCCTTGAAAATAGAACGACGAAAAAACAAGTGGAATGGAGATTGAAAAAATTGTGTAGCCTCCGACTTACGTTCTTTCGTACCCAAAGGCCTAAACTTTCAGTACGAAACATTCATTCGCGATTCTCCATTATGACTATTATTCATTTTTTTATTATGCGTCAGCTCTTTACGAAATTGTCGATATTTTTTTTCTTCTTTTCTTTTATTAAACTGACAAACTGTAATTTAATTTTTTTTTATTAAGCTGTTACCTTCAATTTGTATCATTCCTAAAAGTTTTTATCAGACGACAGATTCGATTTGAAGCTCTTTTGATACGATAGAAGTTTGAAACTGCGGTTAATCCGTGATTTTGGAATTTGCTTAGCTCGATTGTAACGACATATTTTTGGGAAATGACTCACGTCAACCAGTCAAAAATCTAGTTTCACCAAATTTTCGATTTTTACCGACTCGCGAAAAGTCTAGCCATTTTTGAAACGTAATACGTATTTGCAAATATAATAATGCTAAGAAGTTATTGAATTATTGAAATACAAAAAAATCTCAAATGTGGTTAAAAAATTGCAAAGATTTGAAATGCTATTATTTAATAAAATACAATGCAAACTTCAAAACGATGTTTATGACATAAAAACAAAAAATTTATCGTTTTCGCCAAATTCCGAGCTGACGTTCCAACCCGATGAAAGTTTTTTCAACGAACTTTGTACTACTCTGTATCCGTTGAATCCCGACACTATAAAATATCTAAACCTAAAGTAGATAAAGACGTGAAAAAAATAAATAAAACGTTTGATTGAACAAATTATGAAAAAATAAGAAACAAACGACACGAAGCGAAGTTCAAATGTATTCGCGTTCGCTCATTTCCTCGTAAGAAAAATATGAACAAGTGTGAAATGAAAAAAAGTAGCCTGTGTTACAAAAAAAAAAAAAACATCGATAATGAACTGCTCGTTGAAAGTCCGCGAACAATAATCGGCGAATTCGGAACGTGAATGACTTTTTGAAATTAACTAAATCGTGTTAATCGTTTACCGCGATAAAAATATGTTCTTAGTGTATTAAAACAACAGCAAAAAATGCATTAAAAAATGTTTTCTCAATGTTTTTCTAAGTGCATTTGCAAAAGAAAAATGTAATTATCATTCGATTGGTAGTGTTACATGAGTTAAGCGGAATCGATCATTAACCAATATAATGTGTAAATAAAGTGTTGTTTTTTTTTTCTTTTTTTTCTAGTTCCTCGAATGAGAATTTTCTAAAAATTGATCTAAGCTGTTAATTGGCTCACTTGTTATTCGACAAATTAATTAGCCAATATTGCCATTAACAATTCTATGAAAACGATATACAGAAACTCCCACGGCTGATAGTGTTGAAAATGCAAACTCATGTCCAAGACTTAATCCCGAGTTGGAGAGTCAAACAGGCTCTTTCAATGGGGCTCTCCTGAGCATTTACTTAATTATCCAAGTTCAAGGATACGCAGTCTTTTATCGCGCATACAGCCGAAACGGTTTGAAATGGTGCAAAAGTCCATTGAATCACGTAGCGCACGAAATTTCCTACGAAAAAGCTCTTGAAGCCGCTTTTTTATTTTCAGTAGTTTAGTGTCTGAAACAGATCGATAAAATATGTCCAACAGCTTGCCAAGTACAAAAAGCCTTGACAACCGGGCGTTATTCAAGTAAATTTAACTACTGAGTATAAAAAAATGGCGTAAGGGATTTTGTGCTCTACAAAATCGGTTCTACAGACTTTTGCTCTATCTTCAATCGATCCCCCAGCATGGGCGATAGAAAAAAACGTATTTTCCAACTTCAATAATTAAATAACTCATCGGGGAAGAAGCTGATCAAACAATGTTTGATTCGACTCGGGTCCAAGAATCACTATTTGTCGTGGGACACCCTGTGTATATAATGTATAAGTATCTCCTGTACTTTATATTTTGCGATATATTTCACGTTTCGCAAAGTCACATACGAACTATTCACAATTATCGACTCTCCGTTTCCTTACAACTGGAAGTGGTTCATTTTGCCCTAAAAACTCGTGGACTCCGAAGTGAATATTTGTGCTACGTTCCAAAATATCGATTCTCCGACGAATCGAGGGCGAAAAACAAAAACAAAACTTTGAAGGTGTCACGAGAGAAAAAAAAACTATCCATCACTAAACATGTAACGTGTATCAAATAAAGCTTGTAACGAATAACGGTCTTTTTTTTTATTGAATATTCAAAGTCCTGACCCGTAGAAATGCGACATCTAGTGGACTTAAAAAACAAATATCTAACCTGCAAAACTGATATGTTTCAAATGTAAACAAATCAGTTACGAAAAAACGCTCGTCTTTTTTTTTTTTACCAATAAACGTAATAATTCGTGGTTAACGTGGTTAAATACGTTCTCACAAGAATTGACTAATTTTTATTCAATTTGCGAATTATTTAATTGGACAAATCTTTCCAAACACGATATTTCGAGGTTAATAGTATTGTTTACATCTCGCCATGTCAGTTATTGATGTTTCGTTGAGTTCGTGTGTTCAATCAGACGCACAAAGTATTGGGAATGAGAATAAAAATTTTCCCGAAAATGTTTGCTCGTTTGAGAATAATTTCAAGGCGGAGGGACAACATTTGGATATTATTCGGTGTTTTGTCTGCGATGCCACGGTTCAAGGTCGTCGATATGCACTCGCTACATGCAAAACTCAAAATTCCCGGACTCGTGTGATCGAAAAACTGGGCGAGCTTGTCGGTGAGAGGTAGAATTTTTTAATACTTTTTTTTTCTTTTTACGTTCGACGTTTTCTGTACGAACATTTTTGCTGCCACAACTGAACTAAAAGCGTCAACCTGAAGGAGACGTTAGCACATAAAACAAACGCTCGATTCCCACTTTTTATTCAGATACGTTGTGGTAATATCCGAAGACGACGGCATATGTCGTAGTTGTGCAAATCTCATAAACACCCTCGACAGACTCGAGTGCGAAATGAGAGGTGTAAAAAGTGCAGTTCTGAGATTTTTAGAACAAAAATACTCTCTTGCGGAAGGTGAATTAATGCGCAGCAGCGAAGTTCCAAGACTTGGACAGCCTCCGCAAATAACAAAGAGTGAAACCGCAAAGGTGGATTATCATTCTCGCAAAAGAGGTGCACTTGGCACGGACGAAGCAAATGGTTCAGCAAAGAGGAACAAACGCTCAAACTATTGGATGCAGTGTGACAAGTGTTGTTACACGACACTCAGTAACACGTTTAAGGCTCATCACACAATACAAAAAACGAAGAAAAAAACATGTTGCGATAAATGCGGAGAATGTTTTCCTGCTATTTTATCTACCAGCCATCGCTGCAATAATTTCATTGTTCAGAACAAATCGATCGAAATAGAAAACCCGAACGATGGTAAAAGTTGTTGCTTATCAGCCAATTATTGTACTTATGTACATTTTATTATGACGTGGGTTCTCTCAGAGTTCAAACTTTTTGTATCATTTCTCGACAGAGTCTCGAGCCATTCAAACAGCACCTCTGGAATCAATCGATCTTGCCGGAACTAATGACGACCTTGACGAAGATTTGACTACTATTCCAGTAATGTCCATACCTCAGAATATCGAGCCCTTGATCTCACCCAAAGATGAACAAATTCAACTTATCAGCTTAGGCAATCAAGGCATGCTACAATATCAAAACTTTTTTGCCAATGGTCAGTTTTACACTGGATTTTTGCTTATTTGATTGAGGAGAAATTTGACTAAAGTTACTATTCGTCTTGACTACATTTTTATGATTTTGGAATTCTCATTGAGACTCAAATATCCACGTTGCAGATGGATCGTTGAGAGATGGCCAGCCGGTATTCATGCGAGTCTTGCAGCAATTTGGAGCGAACGAGGATCTTGGACAAACGAGTTTGATACCGGTGATGAATAACGATATGTTAGTAAAAACGGAGGATAACTCATCGAAGCAGATGTTGACCTTAGCTGAGGACGGAAGTTTACAACTAGTTGCAGTCGATTGTTGGAACGACGATAGTCAAACTGAGCGAGTTTCCGAAGAGGCCTTATAAATTATTAGGAGCTCTCGTAAATGAATTTTTCAACGCCAATTCTACCTACTTATTTGCGAAACAATATCGAATATTTTTTCATCATGATTGACAGATTCAATTTCAAGGATCAGCAATTTAGTCAGTTCTAGTCGGTGTTTCATTCGTTATTCATTACTTTTTCATCGCGGTTCATTAGCGAACGAAAAAATGTGATTCCAGCTGTTGGTAACGATTGAAGAAGTTTCAATTTTGCTTCAAACAACGATTTTCCAGCATCCATTAACGATTCGTAGTTTTTGTCCAACTCTTTACGAGCGTTTTTTAAAGCCTCGTCTATTTTTTTGCACACAGGTAACGGACAATTAAATCCTGGTTGTGCCTGTTGACAATATCGATCAGTAAGATTTTCTGAACTTAACAACGTGCCACACAATTTACAGTAAAGCTCACAATAAAATGCCATTAAATATTTTTTATCTATCAAACATGTTTTGCTTACTCAATAAGGAATTTTGACTTAAAATTTAGAAAAAAAAACTGATAGAAAAGATTTATAACGAACAAACTAAAAAATGATGATTTCATCGACGTAACTTTCACGAATCTTACCTCCGTAGTGGCTTGAACTTTTTCAGTTGGTTTTGGCTTTTCCGTTACAGTATTTCCTTTCTCTGATTCAAGCCCAAATCTATTTCCAATTATTGGATATGATTCAGTCGTTCGAGTATCCTTATTGGTAAAATAAATGGCATTCAATGAGGGATCATATTCGCTTGCTGGATCAAAAATTTTTGGTTTTGAATCCAAGTCGTCGAGATTTTCATTCACGTAATCTTTCGGACCCATATCGTTTGGTTTATCATCATTCGGTCTCTTGATAACTATGAAACCACCATTTTCCTGATCTATCACGGCCGCAACGTCCTAAAAATAATTTTTCAAGGAAAATAATTCAGGCCAAAAAAGAAAAATGCTTCGTCTCTCAAAAATATTTCCTCTATTCCTTCGATTCCCTTATTCAATTTGGAAAATAATATGATTTTAATCGCTTCAACATACGCTTCTCTTATTTTCATTAATATTTTTTATCAAAACTAACTGAAAAAGTGAACCGAAAATGTCGTCACTTTGACCTGATTGACAATCAAGGCAATTGAAAAATAATCAAATACCACTTTTACAGATAAACTTGATTTAATACCAAATATTTGAGGTAAAAAAGATTGTTTCGTTTTTTCAACGAATTACGTACGTTAATTAACACTATTCCAATTAATCCAAGGGTCAATACTCGCTCAATCATTATTAAACAACGATGTTGATTACGGATGGCTTTTTTTTTCGCTCGTACAACGCGAGGAAAGACAATTTCGAACTACAATATGAGATAATAATCTTTCACATTTTATGTAAATTTCTTGTTTGCTATACCAAACGTGATATCCCTCCAATTGGGTCAATAGAGTTAATCCTCATTTTGAAGACTCTCGCCGCCTTCTCGCAACTCTGGCTTTAGCCTTACGAATAGAGGATCTTGATAAGAAAAAAAAAACAAAAGAACCATTTCGAAATAATGTTCTCTGTGACTTGTTTGAGAAACCTTGAAACGTCAGTCTCGTAAAGTCGAAAAAATTGGGAACGATTTGACACAAGCGTTTTATCAGTGAGCTGAGAAATTCTTTCGTCAAACTTTTTCCTTCCATTCGTCAAATTTTTCAAATTCATGTTAATCAATGAATACATGTAAATTCACAACCTTTCAAATAGTAAAAAAAAATTAATTTCAATTAGAAAAAAGTTATTCCTCATTTTTTTCATTACAATATTCCGGTCTCAATTGAACAACAATTGCACGCGTTTCATTCGCAGATCATAGTTCTGGAATTTGATCGTTGTGAAAAACAAAAAAGATATTTTTCTAAGAGCACATAAAATAAGTCGACACTCGGTCAAAATATTTGTTGCCTTGTTAGAAATCCAAAGAATGAATTTATTCAAAGCCACGAAATTCGTGTCTACAAGCGTCTTAAAATTCCTAAAAGAAACATGAAAAAAATCTCTGGCCTAGATGTGCGAACAAATTTGATCTAAAACAGGGAATCCCTTGCTTCGTACCAACAGAAGTAAAAAAATTCAGTTTGGTGAAAGAAATATTTTTATGAACCGAATTTTTCAAAAATATCAATGTAACTGAATAAATAAGTAGATTAAGTTCGAGTGATTTACGTTGTGTCAAAACGCAAGGTTAACTGGATTGTAAAGTTCTCGAATTAATCTCTTTTTCGAGTGAAGTTCGTTTCTGATATTTCAGAGAAAAAAATTGTTTCATAGTTTTCTCTACTTCGTAGGAAAAAAGAAAAAGATGCTATGAAAGTTTAAGCGACGAGTGGCTGAGACCCCCCACGATCTTTTATATAACCTTTAACACGTTTTTTCTCTTCCATTATTTTTCTGTAATTTTCCTCCACACCAGATTAGATTAAGACTCGTAAAATTTTGTTAGCCATAAGTAAATAAGAAAAAGATTAATGGCAAGAACTTGGCGGCCCTGTGATAAATATTCTTCGAGTTGACTTAGAATATTATTACTGTTACGTCTGATGATCTTCAATGTTTTACATGAATAAATAAAGCGACACTTTTTTATCTCGTAAAAACGACTAAATGATTTTATCATTTCTTGAAAAGTTTAGAAATCAGTTCTTCGGCTTTGTTACACGAGACGTTAAAGAGTTGACTCATTCGACGATGATTTATTAACACTTTTGGGTTGCAGCAATTTTATTGTTTTATTGGCTCGACCATCGTCACGAGTTATGAAAAAAATTTACTTCGGAATTATCATGTTTCGTTCGAATTAATGAGAGACTCAAAATAGCGGATGATTTTGTAATACGAATGAATTCCCATGACGAGTTACAAAAAAGTCATTGGTTTTAAGAAAAATAATATTACATTCTCAAGCGTCTAAGATATTGCGTTTTATCATAATTCAAGAGCTACTGCAGTTACAAAGATCGATAGTGTGGGTTATGAAATAGATTTTGGTAGACTTAGAAAATAGTGTAAGTTTTGAAACTCCCAAAAATAGGGCACGGAATTCAAGAAAACGTCAAAGATCGAACAAACATTGGAAATGAGTGTTCCATTTTCCAGAGAATTTGATTGCGAGGAGGATTTCGTAATTGAAGAAACATGCATACAAATCATTGAATAATTTCACATTTGTTTATTTGGAATTTCGGCACAAAGAACAAAACAATTCAATTAAAAATATCTGTACATTTTTTAACTTATTCCTTATTTCCAGTCAACTTAGAAAAATAAAAAGTACATGTTGAATGATGTCGAAAAAAAAAGATTCTTCAATCGTTATATTGTTTTTTTTTCGAGATTCACAAGTCGTACAATAATTAAACGATGTTAATCAAGCCGACCCATTTATCCTTCCTCCTGCGATGAACCCATCGGCAGTTTTTTCCATAATTTCAGGAAGAGCGTCAATCAGTGCTAGTTTTTCTTTGACAAACGTTTTGCCCGCATCGGCTACAGCTTCTGTCGCTTTACGGAAGGCGTCTGTTTTTTTGTCCAAGCTTGCTGCTGCTTGTTCCACAACTTGATGAGTAGCGTCGTGGAAAGCGCCTAAGGCTCCTCTTATATGTCCAACGAATTTCTGAAATTCATCTTAAATTATTAGTCCGAAATTGACACGTTGGATTACTCATTAAGTTCTTCGCTCAATTTTCACTTATATATTTTTTTTTTACAATCCAATCTTATTTTCGTTCGTTTTTATTATTTTATTTTATTGATTTATTTCACATTCTTAGTCATATATATCCTAATCAAAGTTTTCAATCGAGAATAGAATGGAAAACCATTAAAAAAAATATATATATTGAGTCGACTTCACTTCTGTTGTAATGATAATTGTCATTCTTGTTAATACTGATATTAATGTGAATTTTCATAACTTACACCATGAAAAAGGCCCAATGGTTTTTCTGCCGACTGTAAAAGTTCATGGTTGTGATTACTTTCTTTTCCTTTTTTTTCTAAATCTATTTTCAATAATATGCTTCAATATTTTTTTCAGATAATTTTTGGGGAAATCACCTCTTCACTAACTGGCTCTGATTCCCCATCATCACCATCATTTCGGATTTTGAGATGGAAGAACGTTGGCTTGTGTTTTCTTCTGTGGGAAAATCTGTCGGCGCGATTCTGCAAATGAAGGTAGAAACAAATGTACAATAAAAATCGAAGTCGTCTACGATTAATTATTAAATTTGTTCATTAAGTGTTTTTAGTTTACTCACGTTGGTATAAGTGACTTCTTCTCCGCTCTTCAGCTATAAAATAAAATTGATCTCGTTTATTTTTGTTTTTAAATTGATCTTCCCTGATTCTTCATTTTTGCTTGTTTCTAATTATTATTTTTCTAAATTAATTACAGATTTTCGTCGAAACTCAAAAATGTTTGGTCCCTTTTCTTCAACTACTTTGGTACACTCACCTCTATGGATTTGTCTATTTTTTCTTGCAACTGTAAGTAAAAAAAGTGAAATTAAAAGTTATTATTATTATTCTTTTATTATTCAAATATAAAATTCATAAACAGACGTATTTTTCTCAAAAATAAGTACCTCTCGCAGTCTCTTCAAGAAAAGCTCCTCTCCACTGTCGTCGCTAGCCTCAATTTCTTCTTTAGGCTTCCGATTAATTGTTATGACCTCTTTCTTCTTGATTTCCTCAGTTTGTTGTATCAAAGTATTAGTCCGATTGTACAAAGTGTCGAGAAGCTCGAACAAATGTTCAAATCGTGCCTACAAATCAAAACGACAAATAAAAATATTAAATATTGTATTTCTTTTATTGTTTACAACTCCGATTTATTTTTATGTCGACTTACAGCTGTGGCAGCATCTCGATCGATCTTCAGCACATGTAAAAAAAAAATCTTTTTTAATTTATTTTATTTTTATATACTATTTCATATTATATTCTTACTTTCGAATTTATTCGTTATTAATCGTAAAGTTATGATAAATGTCTTAGATTTTCACCCACAAATACAATTGTTTTTTTGAATTTCGTTTTGATCTTCAAATGTAAATAATTTAATAATTTGTGTGAAACACGTTCTAATAATAGATCGCGAATATTATTTCGTGCACTTACAACTGGAGCAGAAGTTGTTTCTCCCTTTAGTGGTAAAGACTGCAAATAATGAGGATTCATGAGTTATTTTTCATTACAATTATGGTCCCCTCGATTTCATTTAACAATTTTTATATTACTCACAGTTGTCGGAGCATTTGTCTCGGCTTTGGGTGGTGGCGGTGACGGTGTTACCTGTAAATGATTACAATTTATTATATATATATATATAACGTTATATTTTTTATTATCGCCTATTTTCTCAGAAATCTTCATGAATCACGGTTTTAGGATCTGAATTTTTATGAACTCACAATTATTGGGGCGTCGGTCTTTGCTTCCGTCGCTGGTGCTGGTGTGACCTGTGAATAAATATGGATCGTAAAATATTTGTTTTATAACTATACATTTGATTCAAAGTTGTCATTCATATTCAATCGTGGTTTTAGAATATGAATTCTTGTAAACTTACAGTGGATGGCGCATCCGTCTTTGCTTCCGGTGCTGGTGCTGGTGCTGGTGCTGATGTAGCCTGTGAATAATTATCGCTTGTAAAATATACTTTTTGATATGCAATTTTCTCATTCAAGTTTATCGTTTTGTGATTCAAACTGAATCGAGGTTTTAGAATCTGAATTTTTGTAGACTCACAGTTATTGGAGAATCCGTCTTTGCTTCCGGTGCTGGTGCTGGTGCATCCTGTGAATAAATATAGCTCGTGAGATATTATTTTTCATATGCAACTATCTATTCTAATATTCTATCAAAGTTTTTCGTCCAATGATTCATATCGAATCGTGATTTTAGAATCTGAATCATTGTAAACTCACAGTCGTTGGGGCATCCGTCTTTGCTTCCGGTGCTGGTTTCGGTGTAACCTGTGAAGAAGTACAGGTCGTGAAATATACTTCTTGATATGCAATTTTCTCATTTACGTTTTTCATTTTATGATTTACATTGAATCATGGTTATAGGATCTGGGTTTTTGTAAACTCACAGTTAATGGGGCATCCGTCTTTGTTTCCGATGCTGGTGCTGGTGTAACCTGTAAATAATTAGAGCTTGTAAAATGAACTTTTCATTATCAAACATTTTAATCAAAGTATTTCGATTCATGATTCATATTGAATCGTGGTTTTAGAATCTGCATCATTGTAAACTCACAGTTAACGGGGCATCCGTCTTTGCTTCCACTGCTGGTGCTGGTGCATCCTGTGAATAAATATAGCTCGTGGAATACACTTTTTCATATGCAATTTTCTCATTCGAGATCTTCCTTCTATGATTCATACTGGATCGTGGTATTAGGATCTGAGTCATTGTAAACTTACAGTTATTGGGGCATCCGTCTTTGTTTCTGGTGCTGGTGCTGGTGCATCCTGTAAATAAATCTAGCTCGTGGAATATTCTTTTTCATATGCAATTTCCTCATCTAAGTTTTTCATTTTATGATTGACATTGAATCATGGTTTCAGAATCTGGGTTTTTATAAACTCACAGTTGTTGGGGCATCCGTCTTCGCTTCCGGTGCTGGTG
>JACEOJ010000094.1:1828579-1882536 GCA_013761285.1 Campoletis sonorensis
CTGGTGCTGGTGCTGGTGCGTCCTGTGAATGAATATAGCTCGTAAAATACACTTTTTCATATGCAATTTCTTCATTCAAGTTTTTTCTTCTGTGATTCATACTGAATCGTGGTTTTAGAATCTGAATTTTTGTAAACTTACAGTTACTGGGGCATCCGTCTTTGCTTCCGGTGCTGGTGCTGGTGCATCCTGTGAATAAATATAGCTCGTGAAATATTCTTTTTCATATGCAACTTTCTCATTCGAGTTTTTCGTTCTTAGATTCATACTGAATGGTGGTTTTAGAATCTGAATTGTTGTAAACTTACAGTTATTGGGGCATCCGTCTTTGCTTCTGGAGCTGGTGGTGGTGCATCCTGTGAATAAATGTATCTCGTGAAATATACTTTTTTGTAGGCACTTTTCTCATTCGAGTTGTTCCTTTTATGATTCATACTGAATCATGGTTTTAGAATCTGAATCTTTGTAAACTTACAGTTATTGGGGCATCCGTCTTTGCTTCTGGTGCTGGTGCTGGTGCATCCTGTGAATAAATCTAGCTCGTGAAATATTCTTTTTCATACGCAACTTCCTCATTTAAGTTTTTCATTTTATGATTTACAATGAATCATTGTTTTAGAATCTGGATTTTTATAAACTCACAGTTGATGGGGCATCCGTCTTTGCTTCTGGTGCTGGTGGTGGTGCATCCTGTGAATAAATATAGCTCGTAAAATATTCGTTTTCATACGCAACTTCCTCATTTAAGTTTTTCATTTTATGATTGACATTGAATATGGTTTCAGAATCTGGGTTTTTATAAACTCACAGTTGTTGGGGCATCCGTCTTCGCTTCCGGTGCTGGTGCTGGTGTAACCTGTGAATAAATATACCTCGTGGAATACATTTTTTCATAAGCAATTTTCTCATTCAAGATTTTCCTTCTATGATTTATATTGAATCGTGGTTTTAGAATCTGAATCATTGTAAACTCACAGTAGATGGGGCATCCGTCTTTGCTTCTGGTGCTGGTGGTGGTGCATCCTGTGAATAAATATAGCTCGTGAAATATTCTTCTTCACATGCAATTTCCTCACTTAAGTTTTTCGTTCTATGATTTACATTGACTCATGGTTTTAGAATCTGGGTTTTTGTAAACTCACAGTTGTTGGGGCATCCGTCTTTGCTTCTGATGCTGATGCTGGTGTAACCTGTGAATAAGTATATAGCTCGTAAAAAGTACTTTTCGTTACTAAACATTTTAATTTGATTTTTTCGTTCCATGACACATTTTGAATCTTGGTTGAGAATCTGAATTTTCGTAAACTCACACTTAATGGAGCATCTGTCTTCTCTTCTGGCGCTGGTGTCACCTGTGAATAATTATAGCGCGTAAAATGTCCTTTTTAGTATGTAATATTTTTTCGCAGTGCTTTGATTTTCGATAAATATTGAATTATGATTTCAGAAACTGATGTTTTTCTCAACTCACGGTTAAACGCGCAATCGTCTCTGGTTCTGGTGCCGGAGTCGGTGTAACCTTAAACAGTCACAGTTCACCAAATTGACTCTATATATAAATATTTTCATCGGAATAATTATCTTTCATGATTCAGAATAGAATGCGATTGATGAATCATCAATGAAATGATTTTTCTCTTATTGATTAATAACAAAAAAACATCCATTAGTCATACCGGGGGCTCGTCCGTAAGTTCTGTTGATGATTTATCCGGAAGACCGAAATCGGGCTGTAATAAGATAAAAATATCCATCATAATAATTTCCGAATGTTCTGCTTCTTTTACGCAAACGATTAAAAAATTAAATTATTATTTTATCGAATATTTTTATTACATATAAATTATTATTTGATGTCAATTTTCCTCTGATTATATATATATTTTTAAATTTTTATTGACATTTAAAAGGAATTGTGAAAAATAATTACAACAGCAGGTGAACTTGTCGCAGGATCAGTCTCGACGCTTCCAGGTGAATGATCGACGGTTACATTGGTAAAAGTCACACTAACATGTTCAGTCGAATTATGAATAAAAGTGCTTTCAGTCCGGTTCAAAGAAGTGATAGTAGTAACTGAAGAAGTCATTTCTGATCCCTAAAAATTACCAAAATATTGAAATTAGAATCTTAATTATGCAAAAAATTTTATTTTCTCGAAATTCATCGAACGAAATTCATCATCATTCATTATTCGAGTTCCTTGAACCAAAACGTTGGTAATTTTGAAAATGGTCAATTTGATAAACGACAAAATCTATTTTCGCCTCATTTTTTAAATTTTGCTCTTTTCAATTGAACACATTTATACTCACAGTTGGAACTCTTGTAGGATTTTTTCTGGTATCCTGTAATAGAAAAAAAAAAAAATTCAAATAATGATACAAAAAACTTTCATTATTGTTCCTTTATATTTATAATCGATAATATTTCAACTCACCCTTGGAACATGATTTCTCGTGGGCACCTGTAACGACAGTCAGGAAATAAAAAAGTTATAGAAAACGATTTTGCTTTATAATTCACAATTTTGTATTGAAAGTACATTTACTCTTGGACTTACTCTTGGAGTACTTTCTGTAGTCACGCTTAGAGTAAGATCTTCTTTTGCCACCTCCGTCGTAAGTTCTTCTTTAGCTCCGCTTGAATCAGTCTCTTTTTCGGTCACGGTTGGAGAAAGGGTTTCTGAGGTCCCACTTGCAATAGAACTTTCTGTTATTGTGCTTGAAACAGGACTTTCTGTGGTCGTGCTTGGAACAGGATCAACTACGGGTAGACTTGGAACAGCAGTTTCTTTCGGCTCGATTGGAACAGGTTTTCCTGTGTTCCCTTGGAAAATGGAACCTTTTTTGGTCGGTCGTGGAACAGATTTTTCTGTGATCACGTTTGGAAGAGAATCTTCTGTCGTCACACTTGAATCCGGCTCCTCCTCAGCTGAACCTGTGTCAGGGCTTTCCTTGGCCGCAGTTGGAACAGAACTTTCTGTGCTCGCGATTGCAGTAGCATCTTCTTCCGTCACACTTTCAATCATATCCTGTAATGTTTAATTGTTGCTATCATGATCTTAGCCGCTATTATTGTTTCGTATCAGTTTAAAAATCAAATTTTCATTGATTAAGATCAAAAGAATCTTTTTTTCCGTTCGGAGTATTGTAACTTATTTACTCACGCTGGTCACACGATTCTCCATACTTTTCAAATACTGTAAATATATAAACAAACGTATTAATGCTAATAAAAAATAATTGATTTGATGAATTAATGGCAGAAGTATTCACCTTTTGCAGCGAAACTATCAATTCTTGGAGGGTGAGACGACAGTCAGTTGTATTCACGCGCCTCTTTAAAGTTATAATTTCCGTTCGATTGCTTGAAACGACTGATGGCTCGAGTAATTCAACCTCGGACTTAAAAAAGTTATAAATTATTTCGATTCGAAAACTTAGACGATAATCTCCTTTTCAATGACATATTAGAAGATCACCACTTACGCTTTTTTCTTTTTCTTCCTTGTCAAGTTTAATCGCGTCGCCGGAAGTGGCCGAAGGCTCCGATGCTACGATACGACCGGAGCGCTGAAGTAAAAAAAAATAATGTATTCCAACAATTAATCTCATCTTTATTAGGATCATTTTTTCAACTATTCAACCATTTTTCTAATCGCGATGTCGTGGCTCCATTGTTCGTTTGACAAACTGAAAATGCAATAGTTTTAGATCTTTTTCCCTAGATGTGAATCCTGATTATAATTAAATTAAATTAATTTTTTCAATTGTTATTTTCAATGGTTTCGTCATGTTAAGCGATAATTTTGAAAAATATTTTTTGACATCTAAAAATGGTCATCATTATCTTTTTTAAAAATTGTTTCCGTTTGATTATTCATTAAATGATGAAAAATCTACTTGTAGATTTTTGCAATGAGATATGTTTTTATAATATAAGTTACGATATTGAAAATATTGTTGTTATTTGAATACCTCCTTGAAGACGTTCATGTTGAAACGTTCGAATGCCTGGAAAGAGTAAACGTTAACGAGTCGTTAATAATTGTATAATAAAAAATTGTATGATAGTAATTAATAGAAATAAAATATAGAATAATAATTAATCATGCAGAATTTATCATAGAAGTCCAATTGAAATAAAACATTCGAATTTTTTGCAAAATTCTTCATTCAAAATTCATACACACATCATTTTGTCAAATAAATATCAGACTTTAGATCATCGTTTTCATGCTTACATTGTTTTTGTCATTTGTTCCGGAGTCCGTTATGGTTACGCCATTTTTATCAATAATTTCAGTGTCGGCTTCATCTTCTTTGTTTTCAATTTCGGAATCCGTTTTGTCCGTATGAACATCGATTTCAAACTCCGATCCACCGTCAAAGTCCCACAAATCAGGGTCGAGAGTGGATGCTTCGACATCAGTATTCAAAAGTCTATCAAGTTCATCCTCTCTGATGACGGCACCCTATAAACCGAAATTTAAATAAATAATCTAATAATGCAATGAACAAAAAAAAATCTAATTTTTCATCGTGATTAGAAAATCAAAAAAAAACCTACGTTGACAAGGACGATGCCAAAAAATAGGAAATATAAATTTGGCGTAACCATAGCGAACTATATTGAAATTCAATCTCTCACAATAAAACTCGCGGAGCGCCGATCGTGAACTGCGAAAAAAAACAACATTTCGCTATTTATGTAATCGTTATGTTTGCTATGATCTTAAGTTGGCCCAAATTGCGTCAATAAATCTGTACTTCTTTCTAAGCTTCTATCGTAGTCTCATCGTGACGTTCAAAAATTTCTTATTTTATGTCCCCGTTAACTATTTTATTTAATTTACTCAACACCTTTGAATGCATCTTCGCAATTTTTTTTTTTTTCTCATAATATTTTTTCTTTTCTATTGATCTTCATTGTGTATCTTCTAGCTTTTGCGAAGGCCTCGAAATTTTGAGGTTCCTTTACGGATGAGTTGTCAACGCAAATGTACAAATTTATTCAAAAATTAATTACGAACGAAAGCAGATAAATTGAGTAAATAGTTGAATTTTCTCTTGATCGTTGGATAAGTGAATATTTTTGGACAAGTTTTTGATTATATGACCCAACTTTTACTACGTTTTACACATACGAGGCAAAAATTCTATCTTCATTAGATTGTTGACGAATAACGGTCGTCAATAAAAAAAAAAAAACTCCATAAAGTCTACTACTAAGTTTTTGAAATATTTGCTGCATTTTTTTTCATTCTGCGAACTAGAATTCTACTTTTTTTCCTGAAAACTCGTGAAATTTTTCAAATTTCATTTGTATTGTTGAATTTTTTCGTTATCTAAACGTCATCGAAGTGAAAAAAAATTCTTCAGAAGATCAAAATACTTCTGCAAAACGATTTAACGTTCTTGGAGTCGAGGACTTTTCGAATCATTCAGTGAAAATTACCTGAATGTGTCTTTTTTTCAAATTGAAGAGAAAATATTTCCAAAAAGTTAAGAAATGGATCTTTTAAAATATCTTTCAACTTTTTTGACGACTTTCGAAATTTACTGTTATTGAAAACAGTCTCCTGTGATATTATACAAATAATTGAATTTTTCTCAAATTTTTTTCAAATAGCTACAATCGAAAATTTTAATAGTGCAAAATTTTTGGCTGACGTCCGTATAAAACATACGTAAGCTATTTGGCACCCTCATAAAACATTCTCGAATTTAATCCCTCAGGACGCCGACTTCACGATGGCGTTGAATTTTCTTAACATAGAAGAAAAAAAATTCAAGTACAAAAAGATCTAGTATAGTGCTGCGGTTATTGAGGTCATGTAAACATAAATTAAGTCGTGGAGGGTTGTACTTGAATTTCGTGACAAGCGATGGTCTGGATTTAGATGTATTTGAGATCTTTTTTTGCGATCTAATTTGTACATTTTGGTATGATTTACAATTTCGAACTAATGCTAATTTAAAGTATGAAATCACAGACTGAAAAAAATTCAAATATTGCAAAATTTCATTCAAAATTCGAAGTAAATGTTTGTAAACAATTTTCAAATTGACCTGACGTTACAAAATGTCAAAAACCTTATAATTCGTGTACGGATCGAAATTTGATGAAAGATAAAAATTTCAGGTTACAATATTGACGAAATAATTATTAATAATAATATTTAAATCGAGTAATTAGTGATGATAAATGATTTTCTTAAAGTTATGAAATCGTCGACCTTTCGTGAGATTAATTTGTCAAATTGGAACCGCAGCATTTTTCGTTTTATTATCAGGGAACACCCGTCATGTCTGGCAAACACGTGATATTTGATCTATTTTTTTAATCTTGAATCAGAGTTTATTGCCGTATAAAGAACGCAATTCGAAGCTTCTGTTCTGGAAGCACGTGTGTCGAAATTTTGATTTTTTTTTTACTTTATGAGTACTTGCCGTAAGAAAGTTTATCGAAATTAGATTTGAAAAAAGAAAAAAAACATGACAAACGGACAGCCATGATTGTCATCCAATATTTAATATCGCTTTTGAGAAGTTTATAAACAAATTGGATTGTCAAAAACCATTTTTCCTCAAAACGTTTTTTTAACATTTCAAATTTTCGCGGGCTCCAACTTTCGCGAACTCGCCGCACCGCGGTGCTACTGTACAACATTCCATTCGCTTGTGTTGGCAAAACTGTTCTTTCAAACATTGTTTGTATCGAAAAATTCGTTAAAAAGGTTGAAGTAACATTTGTCATTAGTGTCAATATTTTGACGTAATTCTTTGTCCCCTTTTTGTAAGAACTGTGAATAAAAAATGCGTGGAAAAAAAAGTGACACAACGGAACACGATGGACTGGATTTTAATATCCGAAACATATTGGAGGATCGAGACAACGACGAGTTCGAACTATTTCAGAGGTTATCCGCGTTCTGTCGGGACATTCAATCGAAAACAGCGGCTGCCGTGGACGGGTATTTCATTCAACAAAAAGGTTTGTTACTTATTACATTAACGTTTCGACCGAAACGAAATTTAAAATGATCCAAAAAAACCACACTCATTGTTCAACGCGTTGCAGTAAACGAACAAAAGCAAGAAACTGAGAACGAGAATATTGCTCATTTACACAAGGTGAAAAAAGAGAGGAAAACAGAATTGGAGAAAATTATTTTGCAACGGAAAGTAACGGAGAAAAAAATTGCCCTAGCAAATAATCAACGATCTAAATTAGAGGAAGAAATCAATGATGCTAAATTAAAAAAAGAAAGCATATCTTTGGAAATGGTCGAGTTGGCGCAAGGTTTGTACTTTTCCAATCTTTAACTAAAAAATAGAGCATCCATTTTTGTTGTTGTGCTGGCACATATCCTTGGGGGTTTTTCCGAGTCGATCCTGTGATTTTATCTCCACTACATCGTTCCCGTTTTCCTTCTTAGAAGTCGATCTCTCAGAATGTTTCCCCCAGCTGTGTTTTTTCTAAGCATCTCTGTAGCGCATTTGCACAAGAGTCAAAAGTAACAGTTGAAAACCAGGCTGTAACCGGGTATATTTTTTCTGAGTTTAAGTCAATTCGGACAATCAAAAACTCAGGGAAAATATATCCGGATCATCGATTAGTAACAAAGTATTTGCGACATTGCCTGAGATCGCGAAAGCTATGTAATGACTGGGCACCTGTCAAAGTCGATTGGACATTTTTGGTGCTTATTTGGATTACAGTTTTTATTAATACAAAGTATTCGTGCCCACTGTCCATTACGTTTCATGAGACCGTTGTATGAATTAAGGTGATCGATCAGTTGCATGAGCACTTAAAAAATAACTGAAAGTAAATACACATTTTTCTTAGATATTAATATTTCAGAAGGATTTCAAGTCACACTTTTTTGTATAAGGATTTTGACAATATATTTTTTTCAATGGTCCAGAAATCGAAGATGCCAGAAAACATAGAAAAGATCGCTGGAATGCGATAAAGTTAGCGTGTTCGTATTACAAGGACAATCTCGATATCCACATAAACTTGGAACAATTACATGATAGCGATAAAATCAAGGTTACGTTTTTCCAAGGGAAGAATCCAGAAAGGAACAATTATTATGTGATTTTGGAAAACGGCAAATGTAACTGGAGAGGTAAAGAAAGTATATATTTAAATAAATGAATCAATGCGATAAGACGATGAGGGAGTAAATAATGATCAATCATTTACAGTCGGACAAATAGAGCCTGCGCTGAAAGAGACTCATTTACGGAAAGTTGAGGGTTCAATGGATTTGACAAAACCACTGGGAACTGTCGAAGTCATGGCGTTCCTGTGCCGATTACGAAAAACATTTTTGCAATTCTACATCAAGCAATGACAGTTGACAATGAAATTTTTCTAAACGAATTCAAACCCGTCGAACGAGAGTTATAATTTTTTTTTTTGGAATTTACGTATTTTCAAGTCAAATGAAAGTTTTCTTGTGTACATACTTCTTTCATTTTAGATGTAAAATATTTTATTTACTAGTATGAAATAAATGGCTCTGTTTCAGAGACAAATTTTTTCAAATTGCAGTGTCGAACTTTTTTTTATTCTCGTATTAAAAACTGTAACCGATATTTTTGAAGATTAAAAAATAGGGGAATAGTAGTTTATGAAATAAATTTGAATGAAAAGAATTCAAATCTCTCAGGTCAAATAATCGTTTGTTAGAAGAGTAAAGCCTTTATTGATGAAACTTAAAATTACCTAAAATTTCTCCGTTACACACTTTTTCGTTAACATGTACAATCCAATTGTGTTAATATCTCATCCACCTAAGGGGGTTTCTTACGAAAATATATAACGTTATCGTCGTCACAATTATAAACATATCTTTTATTTTTTCATAATATTAAAATTTTCATTATTGAAAAGCAGAAAAAAAGTCAATTTTCCAATATTCTCATGATTGAAAATTGTCACTGTGAAGAAAAACATTCCAGCGATGAAACCTCCAACATATTTTTTTTTCACGTTTTATTGAACTCTGCTATATCCCGCGAATGCAAAGAAAATTCGCTTCTTCTTATTATTACAATTTGTTCAGAGTTTTCTCTCGTGCAGAATGATCGAAAAGTAAAATTATAATAATTATAATTAGAAACTGCAAATCACAGCGTTGATAAATTACTTAGAGACTAAAGTTACATACAGATTTCTCTTATTCTACGTCCTCTCTCGTTTTTTTTTCTCTTTTCACCAGATACATTTTTTATCACGCGTATACACTTTTTTTTCATAAATAATATTTTGATTGACAATGTATACGACATGTGTATACACGTAAATATATATATGTATATATTTATCGTATCACGATGAAATTTTCATGAACAAAATATTTGAAGCATCGTGTTTAAAAGAATTCAGAATAATGTTCGTTCGTGAAACGTCCTGTCATAGAGTTTGTAGGTCAAAATATAAAACTGTTGTCATTTTATTGAATAAAATTACCAATAATATCATAATAATTGTTATTATTCTTATCAAAATACCAAGATTTATGAATAAATTTAGAAAACGATGATTTTTACGACTTTCATACGGTTTTGAATAACTTTAATATTCAATTAAAACTTGAATCATGATCATTAGCGTGTGAAGTATTTTAACGCTTCTGTTTGAATGACGATTTAGATGAAAATATTTTGTTCATAGGAATTTCGTGGTGTAACGATTGTTATAAAGTTGAACGACAAATTGACTCGTTTAGCCAATAAAAAAGAAAAGTTCTTTGCTCTGAACTGATGTACAATCTATTAATATGCATATTTTTTATATATACACGTACGAAATTTCTACATTTTATCAGAATACTTAGACAGTTCTATGATGAGTTTCGACTCTCGAGTTCTACTTATTAAAAACTAGCAGTCAGCATCCAAGAGCAAGATACTTTCTTCTCCACGTGCAGGATTACATCGAGGTGATCTGAGTCCCAAAATTATTCATGATTTGCTTGTAGGGAGAAACGAAACTAATTTCTAATAAAAATCAAAACTTTCAGTTCTTTCGATCTTTCGAAATTTATTTGGTAGAAAAATATTTCGCAGATTCATTTGAAACTGTTTTTATTTTACACGCGCCCCTCTAATGAATTATTTCGAAATTTCTCGTCGCAAAATACACCAACGCTATTGAACCCCGTAAAATAAACACAAACAGAAAACTAAAGAGCGAAAGAGAGAGGGCTAACAGAATAGAACAAAAAAAACCAAGTGGACCTCGGTAATTTGTATTACGTATGCACTGAACGAGTCGATAACAATTTGTCTTTATTGGTACGAGTCAATGCGAGGTCAAGCGTTCTCGCCCACTGTCAATTATTATAGTCGTACAAGTCGCAAACTCTCTCTCTCTCTCTCTCTCTCTCTCCCTCTCTTTCTCTCCTCGGACAACCATTGAGTTAACAGATTTTATTCACTTCGTTGACCCGATGCCCGAGTCGAGCTCTAACCGTCCTGTATTTTTTTTTATTTCTCCACCAATCGACCACTTCATTAGTACTCGAAGCACTTTCGTCGATTAAATTCGACATGTATAAAAATCTCTATCCACTTTTATGGACAGCTTCATTATTCGTTATTTCATGATTTTTATTACAATTTCAACGTTTTTCTCTAAATTTCGATAATTCGTCATTGCATTTCGATAACCTTGAATTTTTTAAATGAAAATCTCTTGCCATGAAAGTGAAAATGAATATTTGTTGAAACTATTGAACTTCATTGTAATATTTTTGAGCCGTTCATCGAAGTCAACAATTCGATAACAATAATTAAATTTTGTTGGATTTCGAACGTCTAATTCCAGTGGAATTTTTTTATTTTCCGATTTCAATGCATTTTGAGAGGAACGAATCAAATATTATATGTCCAGAGATTCTAATAATATTTAATGACACGCGAAACTTACGCACGAAGAGAAATCGCATAGGCCGAGGGAGAGATAACTTAGAATTGAACTTCGTCGATTAATAATACACGCGAGAGAAGAAAGATCGCAGCTGTAAAAACATATGCGTATGCTACGATTAATTATTACTCTTTTATTATTATGATTTTCTTTGTTTTTTTTTGTTTTTTTCGTCATGATGAAAATTCGTTAACGAGTACATTAGAGGTCGCTAGTCCGAATGTTTTGGTATCGTTGTTCGCTCGAAAGGGGAGGGATGAGTGAGGGAGCTATTTACAATGTGCACAAATACAGAAAATAGAAAAAAATAATTAAAAGGACAAAAAATGACCAGCGATTTAGGGAAATTTAACGAAAATTACAATTCCCACGATTTTCATCGGCGAAATTTTGTAACTCTTGAACATAATTATTCTAAGGTCACAAATTATACGCGGAAAATTATTTCAATATTCCAAATCGTCCGACACGAAGACAGCGAGCAAGAACTTTCGTAAAAATCATTTTGTTGCTGAAAATACTAAAGTCTTTCTCAATGAAAATAATTCAATATTGAATTTGAATTCGAAGAAAAAGGAACTGTCGTGTTCGAATAATAAAATGTATGAAAACAGCTTGAATTTTTTAAAATTTGAATTGATAAAAAAAAATGATAAATTCATTTTCACGATAGTATGCTCGTCATTTTTCGTATTTTTATGCTACGCGATATGTATTCAGTTGAGACTAAAATAATAATAACAATCGTAATAATATTAATAATTATTATTAATAATGATAATCTAAAGAATAAAACTAAAATATACTACTCGAGTGTCGCGGCGAACGATACGTTACCGCCAGCCGCCGCAGCTGCTGCTGCAAGGAAAAGTGTTTGTGGCAGCGGGGGACGCGGCGACGTCACCTCTGTGGGGGTCTTCGTCGTAGTTGGACAGTCGTTGGCGACGCCATAAACCTTCGCGTGATTTACTTCGAGAGCGACTGTCAAATCGGCCAAACCAGCGTCGCAAAGTACAGGATTATCTGAACGACACAAATACAAAAATCTATGTATTCGTATGTCGCAAGAGTATTTTCTCGCAAGAGCGTTTCACCCTCAACAGTTCGGTAAGAAAGAAAAAAAATGCTATTCGTATGCTGAGAATAAATCGAACTACAAAATGTGCCGTTTACGAACAAAAACAAAATGGCGCCAGATTCTAAGCTGTCTTCATTGAAAAGCACAAACAAACAAATGATCTTATTGCCTAAAAAAAAAAAAAAAAAACATTCTCGTGGGTAAAAAAACGAAAATAGGTTATAATTCGAAAAAGAATTGGCGCCAAATTACACTCTGGTGTCAAAACGAAGATAATAATTGAAAGAAATGCAAAAAAAAAAAATCATATGAATTCGAAGCTAGCATTAATTCATTGTTCAAGATAAGTGAGAGCATAAAAATGTCATTGGGAAAGAAACATATATAATAAAGATTTAGACGCACTATTCAGTGGCGCCAGTGAATTATCTCGTGAAGAGAGAAAGAAAGACGAAACGAGAGTCAATAATACGATCGATCGATACTCGTTCGTACGATAAATCGTATACATGCTCGTAGAATTATAATGTAAGAAATTGAATATTTTATCGGCGACCTCGTTGATAATGAATGAATATCGTTTAAACGAAGTGTGTCTTGGTTCAAAGCTTGGAATTAAAAGGGCGTTATTTATATGGAATTACGTGCAATTCTGAGCGAATAACGTCGTAATAAAAGTTCTACGAAGGATGTTAAAACTGTGTATTATTCCCAGGGATTTGGCAACCCTGATTCTCTTATCCCGCAAGCTCGTCAATAAAAAATAATAATAAAAAGAAAAGTTAAAAACTCTCAGCAGTGAATGAATATGTGTACCGAGGTTATTCAAGTTTTGCGAAATTCTTAAATGATCTCTGAGCGAGGTTTATCAGCAGGCAAAAGAGAATGACAATGTTGTCGAGAATTTAACAGATGTTCCGTGACGAGGTCATGTCACAAATCAACAGGGCATTTAATTTAAAGAATTAAATTATCGCGTTAACGATTCGAAAAAAAAAAGAAAAAACACATTAAATTATTTTCAAAATGTTTTTTTCCTACGAGAACAAATAAAATAATTTAAAAACAAGTTTTTTTCTTTGAATCAATAATCAGATAAATTACGTATTTTTAGTCGAAATGCTTTTTCTTTTGAGAAATCGATGTCGCAGAAGATTTAGTAGACGAATTGATTTAAAAAAAAATGCATAAAAGCCTCAAACTCTCTGGTGTTTTGTTTGAAAAAAAAAAAAAAAAACATTGATTTTTGTATTTCGAGCCTTACCTTGAAGATAAATTCGTAAAACATCCGGTACTCCGTGGACGGTACATCGCGTGTTGGCGACGAGTTCCGGAGTGAGAGATCGAACTCTGTTTGCTGTCACATCGGCCGAGCAAAGAATCGGGAAGCCCCGGAAATCTCGTTCCGAAAGTGTCACCAAACGATTGTGGGATGCGTTCAATTCTTCGAGCGCCGGTAACCACGTCTGGGGACAATAAAAAACATGAAAAATGGAATTTTAAATCGAAGAATGATGAAAAAAAGCGAAAGAACATTCAAAACATTCGATTTTTTTGAGTCGTGTGTTTTAATGAAAATTTGTATAAACGGGATAACGAATAAATACCTCGGAAGTATCCTCGAGTGTGGTAAGCTCGTTGTAGGAAAGATCGAGGACTTTGAGAGCGTCGAGGCCACGAAGATCTTGGGGACCAATTGTAGGCCCAAGAGCATTGTGACTGAGATTTAGTCTCTGGAGTTCGCGCATTCCAACGAAAAGTGAACCATCGAGACTTCGTAATTCATTATGTTGTAATTGCATATCCTGAATACTCGAGCCCGCTGTCTCGTCACCTTCTTCTTCAACCAAATTCTGTGTTTTTGTTTTTTTTTTTTTAAGAAAAAGAAACATTTATAGAAATTAAAAAAAAAATCCTAGCTCGGAAGTAACGTCGATTGAAAAAAATCAAATAAACGAAATAATGATTTAAAATCAAATAAAATGATAACAACAAACTTACCTCAGTCGGTGGCCTTCCACGCAACAGTCGAGCTATTCGATTGTTGGATAAATCGAGCAAACGCAATTCCCTCAATCCTCGTAATGAAACGAAGGAAAATTCGTCGAGCTCGTTGTGAGTGAGATTTAGACATTTTAACGATCTCAAAGGCCAAAGGGCGCTGTTCGATGCACTTCCGTCCGCGTGGGCGCTTCCTCTACCGCCTCCGAGTGACTTTAAAGAATTGTGACCAAGCTCGAGATCCTCAAGGAGTTCGGCTTCGACGAAATCCTCTTCGTTTAGCTTAACAATAAAATAATCATCAAATGACAAATTCGAAAAACGTCCATTCGTCTGTAAAGTCTTTCAAAGTAAATAACTCATAAAACTCATTTATGTCTAAAACTTAAATTTAGTCTCAATCGATGATGAGAAATTCGTTTGAAAAATTGTATTCCATATTTTTGAACCCGGAACTCCAACCCTCATAACAAAAGTCCTAATTTTTTGTTGGTCGTTTGAAATGTCAATAAAATTATTTCATTTGAAAAAAAAAAATCAGTTTACAAAGAAGGTAAAGAAATAAAAATGAAGAAACTCTTTAGTTATCCCGGATCAATTTGAATTTACGGATGATTTCAAGCTTTTGAATATTTCATAATAAAAAAATACAATATTTTTGTGTTACTAAATTGGTTTTATAATACTGACAAAAGAAAAATGGCAACAATTGCAATTTTCATCAAGTTCCAAATCATGTTTTCTCCCTTAGTAGTTCGTTAAAAAAAAAATGGCAAATTGTTGCGAGTCAATGAAGATATAAATCGAGTGAATGATTAATCTAATTTTCTTCGTCATACGTGTCGATTTTTTTCGAATGTTATTCATCGCGAAGAGAAGGGGAAGAAGGAATCTCGTAATTTCAGATTGGCAAGCAGCTAATTCGATAAATTGTCTAATCTGACAATCTGGAAATAGAGAATGAGAAAGAAAGAGAGAGAGAGAGAGAGAGAGAGAGAGAGAGAGAGAGAGAGAGAGAGGGAGAAAAAAGGATAGAAATAGATAGGAAGAACATGCGGTCACGCAGCGGAAACGACGCGTCGTAAACGCACGTAATAACCGAGTTATGTACATGAGTAAATTGCTTTAATGCGCGGCACACGCGACGCCTCCGCTTAGTGAATTTCTCCCCTCCAAGCGACGAGATACGTGAGCAACGTGCGTACACGGCAGCACGTGCCATAAAATAACATAAACACGACGTGCGTTTAAACGTGCATGATAATCGGACGAGGTAAGAAAAATCGGATTAAATGAACGAAGAATTTGGATAAATACAAACGATGAGAATGGAAACTCGATCAAAAAAGTATGATTAAAGTATTAAAGTAGTTTTGATTTTCAAAAAAACTGTAGAAAAAAATAATAATTTTACTAAAAAAATAATCGACAAATTGGGATTGAAAAGGATTGATCGAAGACAATTGTACGGAAAATAAAATAAATTGAAACGTAAACAAAAATACTTCAGAGATCGATAAATGAGAATAAAAATGAAGGAAAATCCTATGGATTGGAAAAGAAATAAATTGAAAGACTCAAATATCGTATTGGAGGATAGAAAAACAGACGTAATAAAAATTCAAGAAGTCAATGTACGTCACGTTTCATTGGTCAATCAAGCAATTTGTCATTTGTTTCTTCGAATAATTATAAATTCGTCGCGCGTCACGGTTGGATGATTTTTTCAAATATTTTCCTTAATTGAACGGACGTAGACGATTTAAATGTTTAATTCTCACCTCTTGAAGCTCGTTGTGTGATATCTCGAGAAACTTAAGACGACGTGCTTTCTGCAGCGTGCCATCCAAGCTTCGTATTTTATTGTGCTGAAGGAATAGCGTCTCAAGACGATGAAGATAACGAAACTCGGTTGGTAAGTGCGTTAATTCGTTGTCGACCGCGTACAGCATTTTAAGATTGTGTCCCGAGGCCGGAAGTTCCCCGTCCAAGGACGCGAGCTCGTTCGAATTAATGAGCAACCACTCGAGTTGATTCAGATCCCTGTTTTATTGATTTTATTCCTTAATTGTTCAATAATTCTTCGTTTCTTCTTTAAATTAAAAACGACGATTTTTTAGATTATAAAAAAAAACTTGAATGAAATTATCTTGAAGGATGCACAATATAATTTATTCGATATTTCGATAAATATATTTCAAAAGAATTTTTCAATTTGTACTTTCGTGTTCGAATGACTTTGAAACACACACGTGTTATAAACAAAACATTTTTAAAAGCAAGAGACAAAACTAAATGGATTAATAGTCGCGTTACGAATCGGAGATCATTGGTAAAGGACGATTCGTAACGTTTGTCAACATCGAATTATAGTCAATTGACGTAAAATTTGAGTTGAGAACGAATCGAGCAAATTAGTTGAACTGAAATAGAGTCAGAGGGTAAACAGGATGTCCGGATCTGCCTGAAACCGGTTTCTTTCAAAACGGACACCTTCCCACCTATGTTTTTGAAAAATATAGACATACGAAAGTACGTTTTACTTACCGAAGAGTTCGATTCAATGTTTTTAATTGATTCCGCCCAACGTGCAAGTGTTTAACGAGTGGCGGAAGTGAGCCTGGTACCATTTCCGATATGGAATTTCCGGCCATTGAGAGGTGTTGTAAAGTTGGATTGTACTGGTCAAAGTATTGAAAAAAAAAACAAATTATTTTGTCAAATAGTTCACGAGACAATCATCAATTTCAATTGTGCTATCGAGCCCTACGTTATTGTGTATTTTTTTATAGCCAAGGTCGATACTTCAATGGGTCTTTGAGACCCTAACAATTTTGCAAGTTCAAATCCTAAAGAAATAGAAATTATTTCATTTTTTCTTTTCAAAACAAAACAACCTTTGCTCAATCGAATGTCAAAGATGTTCACTGCAGTCGAAGGAAAAAAAAAATGCTATATCATTTAAATGGTGACGATGATGGTTTTAGCTCGGGTCAAATTGACCCACTGTTAGTAAACAAAGGTCAATTCAAAATATTTAGTTAATAATGGACAAGTTTTCCTATCCTCCTCCATGTTGTGACGTTAACGAGATTTTGGTTTGATAGAAATATTTTTATTTCGAATATTTTGAAATTTATTTTTTACGGCAACGGAGGCGAATTCGAAACGTTTTTATCAATGAAAATTGCGTCACGAGCGTGGCATAAATATACGAGATCGAATCACACATACACATGTTATACTTTTTCATAAACATTTGCACGTGCTCGTTCACGTGACACTTGGCAACGTTGAGAACCGGCGTTTCGCGTAAACAGCGGAATTGTCTCGCCCCTCGAACAAACGTAATCATATCGCAAGTTTTTCCTCGTCGCGACAGCCATTTTTTAATTTACAAAACGAGTGTGAATCTGTGTTTGTAATTGAATGAAAATAAATTATCTTTTATTTAGTAAATAGTTTTTCATTCAAGAAATTGAGTAGTAAAAATTCAAAGTGATTATTATTTTGTCCAATTCAGTTTAATGAAAAAAAAAAATAAATAAATTATTCTTGTTAAGATCAGGCGAAGGATTATTGAAGAAAAATTCTATGTTTTTAACTGGCTGAGAAAATCCTATGGCTGTAGAATATTTTTCATATTTTTTTGCTTACCTTGAAGTCATCCGAGTCGATACGACTAATTCGATTTCGAGAGAGATCGAGAGTTCGTAACAATGACAGATGGGATAGTATGTGTCGAGGTATGGACGGTACTTCGTTGTCAGCGAGGCTGAGATACTGAGTTCGTCCAAGACCAGCAAATACTTCGCCATCGACGGAACTGTGAGAATAATAAAAGAAAAAAGAATTTAATTGGATCTTTCTTTTCGAAATACGATTATTATTTTTTGTGTATTTCAGCTGATCAATAATTCCATTAATTTAATTAATTAATTATTGTCTCGTCGTCTCATGGGCCTCGTTTAATACGTTTCGAAGTTTTTATCGACAGATAAACATAATCCTAATGTATGGATGATGAAAAAAAAAAGATGCGAATATGGCCAAGTAAAAATCGCTTGAAAGAATTTCACTCAGCGTGCTGTCGTTCTCTTTATCGCCTCATTATTCACTTAATACCGGGTCGTTGTGACTTATTATTTAATTACTACCAATGATAAATGTAGCACGACGCGATAAGTCTTCTATCTCACTTTCTTTCTCTTTCCATCTCTTTCTCTTTATTCTCTCTTTCGCATTCGCACTTTCTCGTCATCAGTCGATTTATAGTCGAACTTGTGAGTTGTTTTTGTCCGTTATAGATAAAACAGAAGCTCACTTTTTTGGTTATTTTTTCAACGGTAACTCAAATGATTGATCGAAAAACAATATTTGACAACTTGGATGTCTGTGGGTCTGAAAACATCGACCACGCTCGTATATCTGTTTGAGCTTCGATCTGAAAAGGTGAAAAAAAAACCAAGAAACTCGTATTTCATTCATTCCAATTTCTGAATCATTGGAGAAATTACTAATTCTCAAAAGTTAAAAAAACACTGTCTTTTCCCGCACTTTTCCGACTGGATTATGTTAGTCAAATCCCCGGGAATAAAAATAGTCGTAATATAACGAGAATAAAGATGTACAAATTTACATCGGACCGTCAAATCGATGGTCATGAACGTTTTCACTGCAATTTAAAAACACACAAACTTCTCTTTCCCTTATTAAAATCTGTCGGTATGTTTTATACGTTAAGTTAGAGAAGTGAAAATACTTGAAGATTGCATAATTAACATACGAATAAAAACACGTGAATAATATGCAAAACTTTGTAAAGTAAGTAATCGGAAAAACGATTCAGGTAAATTCGAAGAACTGGAGAAAGGAAAATTATGACGTTAGAGTGTAAGGAAGAATGTCAAGACCTTGTAAAGTCGGAGAAACTGAGCGAATGTAATAACGATCAAGTAGTGATGTGGCTGTTAAGTCAGACGACGCGAGAACCAGCACATTTTTGTTCCCGGTAAATGTTCGTATAAATAAAGAAAATAAATGCCGAAAAAATGTAGAATTAAATTTGAAATATACGGAAAATAACATATTGTCATTAATTTTGCTAACGTTTTTATTTCAATCATATTGTTTATTTTCATAATTTTCTTAATAAAATGTTGATCTAATTGATACAACAACAAAAATGTTTTATTTGACGAGATAGCGATATTTTTTATTTGAATTTCCAAGGAATACCCTGGGATCACGAATCACACGTCACAGAAAGACAATTCGCGATACATAACTCTGTAGTAATAACGGAATGTTGTGATGGTCCGTGTGTCTTGGGGTTTAGGATAAGAAGGTTATCGTGTTAGTTTTTTCCTTTTTTTACGATCTGTTTTCTTTTTTTTTCAGTGGCATAACACTTGTAGGGTGATTGACAAGTTACACTACGATATCGTCACATGATTCAAACGTCGAATAAATCATGATGATAATGATGATGACGAGGAATTTCCGGAATTTAAAACATTTCATTAAACTTTATACGAATCGATCTTTTCGAACGGATTAGAGTATTTCGTTATTTTTGTGTCCTTTTTTTTGGAATAATAAAAATGTCGTTAAGGAAACAAAAGCAAGAAAGATAAACTTACCCAAGATGATCGTGATTGAGTTCGAGTCTCGTTATGGACATTCGTAATTCCTTGAAATCGTGCCTGGATATGTCCCTGAGCTGTGAATGTGCAACCCTCAGAGTAATTTGTTGTTCGGCCGTGAATTTACCCCTGAGAGCGTCGGCGACCTGTCCAAATGACTCCATTCTCTCGCAAACAACTTCGATTCTTTCCCCATGAACGTGTACCGGAGTTGGATTGTTGACGTTGCCATTGTTGTTACCGTTGTTGTTGTTGTCAGTTGCTACAGTCGCTGGGGGACTGGCTTGAATGACAGGTGTCGAAAAATCTTCTTGACGACACGTGCACGGACTTATTTCACGACGTACAGCACAGTGAAGGCTGGAACTCGCTGCGAGTCCAAGAAGGGTGTAAAGTAACCCTGACATTGTTGCTCTCGTTTATTATTATTATTATTTTAATTATTAATAATAAATAATTATTTAGGAAGAATATTTTGAGACACAAAATTCCTTGAATTTCGGTGCAACAATTACTGATGATTAAAGTACCAAATTTCTATAATCGATTGTAATGTTAATTAGCATTTGTTCGAACTTTTTTTGTCCCTCGATTAACCACCAAATTCAGGTCAACTACCGGGGATTTTTTTTTTTTTAATGATATTTAATTTATTCACGAAAGTATAACGTTTCGCGCCAATTTTTGGTCTCTAGAGAACAAACAAATCATGAACAACGAGAAGATAACCATTCGCGATGATCCTCGGATGGACCATGCGCGCACCAACCAACACAGCCTCCCTTCAGAGTCAAATAAAGTGAGAAATAGTGCGAGAGGAAGACAGATTTGAACGCGCGTCGAAATTTTACGACTATCTCGAAAATATTGAGAGGAGGGAGTGAGAGAGTGAGAGGACTCTCTCCACCCGCGACAATCAATCAACTCAGCCCTCCAGCTGCTGCTACTGGTGCTCCCGTCCGGTTTTTTTTAACTATAGTCTCTTTTTTTGACCCCAAACTTTGATGCTGCTTTTTTACGATCTGAATTTCTATATTTTTCTTTTGTTTCGATTTGTTGTTTTTTTAACTCAATGTACCAACACTTTTTATTTTGATTTTCTCGTATTAACGAAAGTGAGGTTACGGCGTGACGTTAACGTTGAACGAATTTTAGTTGTTGTGACGTTCAGTCAAGATTAATTATTAATTTGTCATCTCGATTAAAAGCGAATGAGGATTTTTGCTCTCCGTCACTTTTTTCAACTTATTTTATCTTTTCGTTGGTTTTTGACAGTCCTTTCAATGCTCACAGTTTATTCTGTTTCACTCTGTTAATCGAAATATCAAATGCCCCTTTCGAGGTTTGTTTATTTACCGAAATATTAAGTCCAAATAGTTTTAACTCGTCGTACCAATTCGAGTGGGCACTGAAATTATTATTTTCAACAAGGATCGTAAAATTGTTTATTTTTGTTGCACTGTCACATTATCACTTCGAACACTGTACTGGCACTTTCCAAAAAATAGCACTCGACCTTTGATGGAATAAATCGCAGAACGGAATCTTTTCACCAGTCTGTTTATATTTTGGAATAATTTTTCTCTGATGACAATTTTTTCATATTATAAATAATCTGCCATGAATTTTCACACTTCTTATCCGAGGTTCTTAAATTTCAAACATCGCGCTCGAACTTATCGACATTGGGAGAAAAAAACGTTGTTGATCTTTTTTATTCTCGCTATTCCAATTCGTTCCCTGATTAGAGAGATTCGAAGTGTCCGCGATTTTCGACCCTATCGCTCTCCCTCTCTTCTCTCTCTCTCTCTTTCTTTCTTTCTACTTGGCGCCACGAACGCGGCGACGACATTAAACCGCGGCTGGACGAGGGAGACTTACTTATAGCCCCCCTCTCTCCGATTTATCAGTCGGATTCTCCCGGCGCCGACTCATCCCCGCAACTCGTGAGAGACCCACACAGCATCCACACTCTTCGACTCATCGTTCTTTCTCTCTCTCTCTCTCTCTCTCTCTCTCTCTCTCTCTCTCTCTCTCTCTTTCTCTTTCGTTTTTCTGACTATTAAACAAGCGTGTTTCGTGGCTCATCGGCAATACGGTATGCGTTGTTATCGAACTCATCATATCTTAACGCTAACGTTTTTTTTTTCAAATTTTTACAAACCCGATACAATAAATCTTTGGTCCTTCAAGATGATTGATGAAAAAAAAAAGAATAAAAAAGACTGTCAGGACATTCCTGAACGTCTCTTTAAATATGAGAGCTTTGGGTGACGAACAAAATATCATTTTTTACTTCTGTCAACACCTTTTTCAATGTTTGCCGTTACAACTCTCGCAACCTTATATTTTTTCGAATGATATTGCACTTCTGTCAAAATTTCATGAAGATTCAACAGTTTATAACTAAACAATCACAAATTTTTTCATCACTTCTGACATTTCTTTTCGATATTTTGGTTTTTCTTGATATTTTATTTAGACTTTGATCGATTTCCTACGACATTTGTCAACTATGCTCGAATTCAATTCTGTTTCAATTCCATAAGAAAAAATGAAGAATGAAAAGTTTCAATAAGTTTTCATTTACGAAATTTCAAAACAAAAATTTAGAAAATGTATGATTTATTGACACGAAATGTGTCAATGACTGAGAGATTCGTAATCTCGTTTCATCCAAGTTTTATAGAGTAACATCTGTCATTTGAAACTTTAGTTCTATCGCGAATAAAACGAGAGCGTCGTACTTTAAAATTTTTTTATAATGTTTTTTTTTTTTTTTCACTGTCCTCTGACACTGACGACGATGTGAATCCGAAACATGGGTCAGCAGCATCACAGCCAGGCGTCAGACTGTCGTTATTGACGAGATAAGTTTCTAATCAGCTCGATTCATTATCGTACACTGTAAGAAAAATCTGTATTGAATTTAATGCTCATGTATAGGAAGCATTTATGCGGATACCGTACATGAAATTTAGAATACGGGCAGGAAAATTAAAAGACGTGGTATTTTGAAAATATGAGTATTGTGTATTAAAATTACGATACTTGTGCGTTTGAAAAATCAAATACATGCAAAGAAATGTTGAACTTATGCATATTAATATCACAAAACATTCGTTAATATTAATATACGAGTGCATATTAAATTCCACATCAGTAATTGAAATTTAAATTGATGTCGTAATTTTAGGATCAAATACAACAATTTTTGTTCAATGTACCCAGTTTGTTGTTATTATTTGCTTTCACATTTTAAATATATTGTAAATTTCATTTTTTTCCTACAGTGTACGCTATATTTCGAAGAGGGCCACTGTTGTCATTATGACAGAGACAAAAAAAAAACGTAAATAACTCGTACGCGTTGTGTGTATAATAACTCGACTTGAAACAAAAAAAAACTGTGTCACTTACGAATTCTTGTTCTCAATTCTCTATAATCCATTCTAACGCATGGTCAGAATTTTTTGAATGTAGAAAAAAATGTCAACTGCTTTTATTTCTAGTTTTTCAAAATTTGTAGTCACTTTTTTACTTCAGGTCTAAGAGACCCAAGGCTTTTCATAGGCAACGGTGAAAATGGTGGGTTTAGTGATTGAAGAAAATTGTGTACAAATATATGGCCAACTGTGAAATCCGAATGATTTGTCGATTTGACGTTTCATTTGGATTTTCGTGATTTCTTCGGAGAGTACGACTGCACTAAAAGTCGTAGAATATCAATTGAATGAACGACGACGTAAACAATGTTGGACCAGAACGCGACGGTCGACTTCCCCTCTTGGGAATCCGCGTGGCCGATAAACGGGATAAACGACATAATCGTCTCGTGGAGAATGAGCGAGAGAAGAAGGGAAAAGATAAAGAGAGAGAGAGAGAGAGAGAGAGAGAGAGAGAGAGAGAGAGAGAAAGAGAGCGAGGAATATCGATAGAGAAAAAGCTCGAGGGAATTTAAAATCGGGCATTTGAACCATACACGAACGACTGATCTCTCTGGGACAGCCTTCGAAAGAGTCATCAACATCATTGAGGCTTTAGTTTACCGAGCGTACAGAAAAAAATATTGAACTCAATTGAATGAGGTCTGAAAGATAAAAAAAATAATAATAATGTGATTTTTTTTGTTCATTTCTCGAGGCAGAAATTTCTGGCGAAAAGAATGAACAGAAAATGGCGAAGTGAAAAGTCGCTAATAACTCGTTATGAAAATAGAAAAACAATGGAAAGATTTTCGAAACTAAAATTTAGTTTCGATCGATTTGCAGAACTGGACCGACGCTCACTGCTCATTGAATCACGTAAATAACATTTTTTTCAACATAGAACGCGAATAAGTCGGTTCAAAAATGCGAGTTCAATAAAAGCAAAAAAAACACATAGAAACAAAGAGAAAAAAAAGCATTTGGAGAGCTCGAACATTCCAGGCACGCTCGTAGGTTCGTCCACCCCGCGAAATATCTTGACTGCGTCACAGGCACGTTTCGGTATTGCGAGCTCGCAAGATACACTCGCGTATTAAGGCCTCTTAAGCGGCCAATTTTTCTCGAGGATCTCAAATCCCAATGGGGGGATGTCCCGGGACGAGAAACTGAAAATTCCACGGTTGAGGGATGGCCTGGCGCAATGACAAATTCCCGAGCAACACGATAAAAAAAGAAAGAAATTCTTTAACGAGAGAAAAATGTAGTAACCCGCATACAGGAACCATATGAACCTTCGTGCACCCTTTGTTTATTTCAGAAAATAATAATAATAAAAGTCTTAAATAAGAAATTATAAAAATAAAAATATATTCAGCCGATTTTTTATAACTGTTTGTATCCAAATTATTTTCGTGCCTTTCTTTTTATATTTATTTTCGTTCTTCAACTGTTTCGAACTCTTTTATTTCGATCCACACACATATTCGTTGTTTATTTCACTTCGAAATTCTCGGTGCATAGTTTCACTTGATTCACACATTTTTATAGCTCTTTTTCCATTGAAAAAATATCCAAGCACATTGTTCACGGTTTTTACGATTGTTAATTCATTTTGTTAGAATTCGTTTGAAAAAAAAACAAAATCGATGGTTATTGTTTAACCTAATAATATTTTTCAATAATGAAACACTTGATATTCACTCGAAAGTAAGTCGAGAATGAAACGTTTGTTTTGAAAAATCCAGGCTGAATAGTATCAAAAAAAATGTTAAAAAAAGATCGAAGTTAAATTGTCGTAAAAATTGTCGCGGTTCAAAAGAATCTCGTGGGCGGAGAGAATCGACGAGCGTTATTCCGCATTGCCAGAATGACGATTACTAATATATGTAGCAGCAAGTTTAATGCATTTTGCGAAACGTTAAACACACACACACACCCATACACTTGAGACGAAGCGTGGGAGAAAGAGAAATGAGAAAAAAATGTGAGGAAGAGAATGACACAGTCTTTTACTCAAGTCGAGAGTATTCACAGTTTTATCAGTAATGTAATATTTTTTTGACGAGGTTTTTTTTTTACAGTTAAAAGCAAAGGTCAAAAGTTGAGCAACGATCTTCCTATCGGTGCAAATATACTCAACGACTTTCAATGCGTTGGTATGTGTTTGCATGACTGTCTCTCTTTTCCCATTTTTTGACCCATTTTTCCATCCTCTCGTTCGAAGTCTACGCGTTTTCCAAACTTGAAAATCATTTGTTTCAGTCGATTCCTTAATTTGTTGCTTTCGATTTTGTTTTGGAGAGTAAAAATTGACTTTAATGCCGAAAATTTTCTTCACTTATTCCGATTGGTAATTGAGAAACATTTTGCTCGACCAAAAAAAAAAGATTCAATTTGACAGTCAATTAAAAATGATGCACAATAACTTTTTAGACGGGGTTTTAATGAATTTTTTGTTAGATCGTGGCGCTAATATTTTATAAATTATTTATCAAAGGGTGTAAATCGATTTCTTCCGCATTGTATTTTGTAACGGAGTGAAGAGGACGAGGACGAAGAAAACAGTAGCAGTAAACGAGATTCCTGGGGTGGCGACAGACAGGCGTCGTTGGTAAATGCAATCTAGCGCGTTGTCCCACATCGTCGTCGTCGTCCTGATGTCCTGTTTCCCGTCTTTATTACCCGAGATGTATTTACGATATATCGTAAAAATTATTTTCACATTTATGTCGAAGAAGAGACATTTTTCAAATTTTGAAAATATTTAAAGAAAGAAAACTATGAGAATTTATTTATAATTTGCCTAAACGAAATATTTGATGGATTTCCATTTACTCTTGCACTTGTTTCGATCTATTGGGATCCAAAAGTCGACATTCTCTTGAATTCGTTACGAGCCAAAAAAAGGTCAACATTCTCAACTTTTTAAACTTCTAATGATTTGAATTGATCATATTATAGAATAAATTATTTAAAAAAAACAAACACTTCGTTCTACAAATTGAAAAATTCGTACATTTAAACTAAGTACAAATTAATGTGCACTCGAAAGGCTACAGTACTTAAAATTCACTACCCCAGGAGACCCTAAAACGTAATGAATTTGGGGATTGAAAGTTTCTATTATTTGGAAACTGACTTCAAACCCAAACATTACGTTATGGTTTTCGTTTTAGACGACGATTCAATTGAGTCATTAAATACATGTATTTTAGTGTGTAATGTTATATTCTATTTCGAAGAATTGCTGTGAGTTTGTAGAGAGCTTGTAAAAAAAAAAAAAAAAATACTTTAGACTTCGTAAGCTTTACTTTTTAACGCAATAATTAAATAAATGGTTTTTGATTGTGGACATTCCTCCCGAACAAGGTGTTATTGCACTTGTATTAAGAGTATCAACACTTCCAATTCATGCACCGAGACTGTTGATTCGAGCTCAATATCGATTAACAAATATTAATTATTACCAGACGTCAAAATTCATTCGAAAGTACCAAGTTTATCATTTTTCTTCAATAAAATGTGATTAAGCACAACGATATATCCGACAATACACTTAATATCCATTAAAACATTGTACATATCCATATATCTACACATTTATCAACGTTTAAGAATGATGGAAAAGGAAAGAAAGTGCAGATTCACCGATTGGTATCTGGGTGCTCTGTGAGACTTAACCTCTCATCTTTTTTACTCTTTAAACCGCGTGTGTGCATTTACTATAACTCTATAGGACGCCCGGTTCCCCGGGTTGTTGGTTATAACGAATGCGAGAATGCAGCCTGGCGCCAACGCATACAGAGTTAACGTAAGCGCGGGCGCCTCACGCACGAGGACGCGTAACGAACGTGGATGCCGGGTTTCGTCCAGGGGAAGGGGTAGAAGGAGCTGGGACGTGGGGGGAGGGGAAGCATATGTACACTTAGTGTTGTATTTACACTCCTGTTATATACTACTCGTATATTCCCTCTCTCTCTCTCTCTCTCTCTCTCTTTCTCTCTCTCTCTCTTTTAGCCCCGTTGAGAATTTATCGTATATATATAACGTCTTTCTTTCGTCCTTTACAAATTTTGCGATTTATCTTGTGTGCATTAGCTATATATACACAGTAGTCTAAGGTTCAACGTCCTACAGCGAAAAATCAAATTCTAAATCAAATTTCGATACAAAAGTTCGATAGGTCATTTGTATAAGATTTTAGGCTGATGAGATATTCGTCGTTGAAGTTTATGAGATCGCTTGATTTCGCAGCTTGTTCTGTCCAAACGGTTAGAGATATGACGAAAATGCATTGGATTGATCTTGAAGAACATGAAATTTCCTATAAAACAGTTCTAGACAAAGATTCCTTACCTTCAGTACTTCGGTTGCGATCGCGGCTCGAAAATTAACTCGGTTTGCGAAGGTTGCGAAGCAGTGTTTTTGGGCCTTTTATTTGAGCTCCTCTCAGGACAAACAATGGGAGATGTCATAGAGTTGACTAGAGTTTTTTTTTTTAAGAAAATTAAAAAAAAAAGCAATAGACCGTTTGTTAAGTTCAATAATCGATAAGTTATCACGCGAAGGTCTGAATTGAAAATGGTGTTAGACTTTTCGTATGGGATTTTTATCGAGAACTTGACACCGCGTTAGTATGTTTCCAAACCTAGGACACCCTGTGTGTATAGATTTGTGTTCTGGATATCGAAAGAACAGTGCGTGCACAAAACCAGTAGCGCCACAGCACGGACGTGATACGCTACTACCGTGTAAAACGCCGGTCAACAAAACGAACAACATAAATAGCCGTAATAAATAAGAAGCAGTAAGTATGAAAATAAGAAAAAAAGACAAGAGAAGGAAGGAAAGAATGACAGAATGAAGAACGCGGATCTTCGCTCCCGTCTCACGCGCTCTTTCTACCTCCTTTCAGGCTTTTCTCTCCTCTTTCTTCCTTTCTTTTGCACCAAGCCTTTGCCGTATCCTCGCGTCTCTCCTCGCGTTCCAAAGACCGCGCGAAGCCTTCTCATCCTCCTTTTCGTGACCGCTTCACCATTCGAAAAATCAGAAGACTTCGTACAAGAGAAAGAGAGAAGAGAGAAACTTTCTCTCTTACTTTTACATACGCACGTTTCGTTCCCTCGCGCTTCCTGCTATGCGAGGTAAAACGAAAAACACACAAAGACTCAACTAAGTATCCCAACGGACAAACGTGCAAGAACATAAGCTAAATCGAGACAGCTACATCATTATGAAGAGACGTTTCGAACTCTTTTCTCTCTCTTTCTTGCTCTGTCTTGGTTTTTTTTATGTTTTATATCTCTTTTTATTTCTTTCTCTCTCTCACCTTCATCCTGTCGTTCTACAGTCTTTCTCTTTTTAACCCCTGAGCTCCCTCTCCCTTCAGAGGCCTGTGCTCACAACTTCTTAGTGTCGACCTCTTCGCGTCCTCGATGTACACGCTATCCATCACCTAGAGATGGGCGATATTAAAAAAAAAATCGATTTTCAAATAATCGATTATACCAACAATCGATAACTGAAAATCGATTTTTCAAGAAAAAAATCGAAAAATAATCGATTAATCGATTTTTTCAAAAAGGCTTGATTATACACAAAAAAATGAATTTGATCCACAACTTTTTCACCTAAAGTTAAAAAAAACGCCGCAAGATATATTTTTTAATCCAAAATTGATATATTTAATCGATTTTTCAATAATTAACAAAGTTCCTGAAAAATTTGGAAAAAAATCCAGTTGCTCATCCAGCAGGGCACCAGAAGTTATAAATCGTTATCTGCAATATAAATTTGAACGTTATTTTTTGATTAGTTTTAATGATGCGGTGACACAAAAAATAATTAATTTATAAGCACAGCATATCACCAGAGGATTTTATTAATTAAAAAGTATAACAGAATAAGAAAAAAGGTACAATAATTACATACATGCATTCATTTTTTATTTTCCTTTCTGAACAACGAGTCGGTACCGCGACTCTGGATAAAAAACTTCCAATCTCATAAAAAAAAAACAAAAATTAAAATATATAACGGCAAAAAACAACCATGAGGTTTATTCTTACATATTTGAGTTCATACCAAATAAAAATATCTTACTTTTCTCCATTGTCACTAGTAGGAAACAAATAGCCACCGAGAGTAAAGTTCGTTTCGTTGAGACTTCTCACTTTTCACTGAGGTTATGTTCTTTCTTTGTTTTTTTCTTTTGTTCTTTTTGATTTCACTAACCGGCACCAACAAGAATAATCGCAATTTCAAATCTGGAATATATATATTCTCTCCGATCAGTTCCGATATCATCCGATGGCGGCCATAATCGATATCGTGGCCAAAATATATCGAAAAATCGATTAATCGGGAAACCAACAATCGCTGAAAATAATCGATTTTTACTATGAAAATAATCGATTATATGAAAATCGATTATTATCGCCCATCTCTACCATCACCATCTTCAGTTTTGTTTTTACACTCCTCTCTCGTCCAACTTCAAATCGACTTCACGCGCACTCCCTTCATTCCTAATCGCTCAGAACCCAACGTACCGTTTTGATCTTATCTTTGTTTTTTTTCCACTTCTCGCCGACGCACATAACGTCTTATCACCCGTTTTTATTTCTACTTCATTCTCAACACTTTCGAAGCATCTTATACTTGTTTTTTTTTGTTTTTTTTTTACTGCTCCTCGAAAATTAAGGCAGTTTTATCGATGTTTTGATTTTTTTGTCCCGATGATCACGTGTAAATATTGTCGTATTATGCATAGAAAATGTTTACTGTACCACATTTCACAATTTCGAGATATTCACCATCGTTTATCTTTTTTTGACTTGTTATCTATTGGTCTTTGTTTGTTTTTCATTTTTTCGTCAATTTTGGTTGGAACCTTGTGTGGAAAAGTTTTTTTTTTGTTCACTAAGTCTGGATCGACACTGGCGCGGGGGTACGCGACTGCACAGTGGGAAAAGAAAGGAATAATGGGAAATGGGAATGGGAAAAAAATGTATCGACGCATTACAGTCGTGAGTTGTTTACCAATATTTCCAAAAATGAGAAACACTGCGAATGACCGCAAGTGTGTTGATGATTCAAATTTGAAGAAACATGAGTTTCTCCGCCTGTGAGATGAATCTTTTGCTTCCCTGCGATCTGTGCACTATATTTCACTTCCACTACAGTTTTGTTGCTTTTTGTTTCCCGGCTTTTTTCATTTCGTTCTCAATCCCTTTTGTTTTTATTTGCACGAACGCGAGGCGCCATCCCGCTACGGGAAGGCGGATCGCGCCACACTTCCTGCATACCAAATCCAAGGCCCATTATCATTATTAACTCTTGTAAGCACATCGTGCATTTGATGCGATTTCGGGTTCCACTTGTTTACTCTCCTTTGCGCAGGGCGCGATATTCTCACGGATTTTTAACGACAATCAGTTGCTCATTCAAAGAACGAAACTTTTACAATTTGACTCGATTTTTTTGTCGACCCTATACTTGAAACAAAAACAAAGACATCTTTCTGGCACTAAAAAGAACCTTTCGAAGAACCTTACTGAAAAAGACATTGTTGTCAAAGAACTTCGGCCCAATTTCGGCAACCAACGACTGTTTTCTTTTATGTATGTATCAAACTTGAAAAATACATAGAGTAAATCGATATCGTACCTTCCGAGATATTCTCGTTGTAGACTTCCCACTTTTATCGACTGACCCGAGTATAGAAAGATTTCCACTATTCCACAAACTCGATCGAGCAAAGAGAGAAGTTCTACGGTCCCGACCGACCCTGAGTGGAACGTTTTTAAAACTTCCAGAATTTGCCGACCTGGAAAAGCGAGGGTACAAACACAAATCACTAAAACCCTATAATTTTATTTCTCAAAGTTGTCCTACTGGTCACTCTCGACTCCGTGTGTAGTTAGTAGTGACGAACGTGACGAACTTCAGTGCGTGTCGTTTCATGTCAGGAGATTTTTTTTCTTCAACAGACTCGCGATTGCATTGTAATACGTAGCGCAATAATAAGCGCAAAACTTTGTTTGCGTTTTTAAATTAGAAAACAAAGCATTAATCTAATTATTCATACCGTAAAAGTGAATAAAGAAGGTACCGGAGAAATTTTGGTTTTATTTTTCGGACTCGAGCGAGCACGAGAAATCATCAAGGATGATCGATCTCACGGTGAAGACGTTGGATTCACAGAATCACGCATTCTCCCTGGCCGATGATGTGAGTTTCCATATTATTCTCTATTTATTCTACCTCCTATTTTTTGCTCAGCTCTTTTTTTTTACTTTTTCTATCGATCCCGTTTTGAGTATCGCGAACACTAAGAATTATTACATACATTTTGGTAATTTTATCGACGAAACTCGCGCAACATCGTATCGATTATTACGCGGTAAAAAAAAAAAGTAAGAAATTTTGATCAATGTTGGAATAATGTCGATGTATCGCAAAAATTAATGACCCTGCAATTTCGGATCGGATCAATAATTCCCTATCGCTATAGTTACTCCCTAAAGCAATTCGTAAAATCTTTGTTATTTTTTTTTTCGTGCGTTCTTTTTTTTTAATAAAAAATATCATTCGAAAGCAGATTACCATTCGTGAGTTCAAAGAACACATTGCGGCAACTGTCAACGTTGCGGCTGATTCTCAGAGACTCATTTATTGCGGCAGAGTTCTTCAGGACGAGAAACATCTCAGCGATTATGGCAAGTCCCTTATTTTTAGTTAGTTCTCCTTTCCTCCAAACAGATCCTCTTCATCATCAACTTTCTGCAATATTCCAAGTCTATGAAGAAAAATAGCTTAGTCATTGATTTTACAATCAAACATCTGTCATTAAAGATTTTTGGTAATATTTCAAAATACACATGTGGAAAGAATTCTTTTCAAATTATTAATTCCATCAACAAGTGAATTCAAAGAAGTGAGAAATAGTCAATCTTTTGGAATATAAATTGAAGGTTGCAGTGTAGCCACGATTACCTTCAAAAGTTGAATTTGCGGTTAATTTTTAAAAACTTCAATATGACTTGCGGAATAAGTCAATATTGTGCGTTATATTTTACACCAATGAAAAATCATGTAACCTTTTTGCAAAAATATTGAATTTGAAGTTTAAATTTAAGAAACAACCACCTTCCCAGAACCTGATGTACAGAGCGTACACTTCATGTGGTTAAACCTCCGAAACCAAACAGTCAGAATTCTTCATTTTCTTGAAAAAACAATGTTATATGCTCCTTCATAATTGAGAAAGAAAGGAAGAAAAAGTCTTTAGAAGGGTTCCTGAATTATTCTGTGAAATGCATATTTTTCTACTGCTCTCCGTAAAAATGCGTGTGAAACTGTGCAATAATCTTTGATTGACAATATCCCAAACTCAAGACAGTTTACCTTTCTGGAATAACCCGAAGTGCTCTTGAAATTTTCAAAATTTGTCTTGAAAAATGCTGTGGTTTGATCTCAATGCTTGCTCAATATATTTGACCTCTTTTGACATTTTCTCCAAGTCCTATGATTCGGAATCAATGATACGAGAGTATTGAACGTATTGTTAAAAGTGTTAAACCGCGTAATCTCACGTTGCAAAGAAAAAAACGACTCTGTAGTGAATTTGGATACTTGCCCATAACTGTATTCAATTATTGAAGTGAATTTTACTCTTACTGCATAAATTATTAGAGTAACGAAATTTTCCTATAGTTATGACTCATGGACTTTAAACAGTAGATTATTTTGATTGGATTCTCATCTGATGGTTGGACGATGGGAAAAATATATATAAAATGGAAATATCAGGCTTGGAAAAGGTTCTTCAATGAAACCAAATTTTTTCATCGTTAATTTGACTTGTAATCATTCGATTCAATCAGATGTCAATGGAAAAGTTATACATCTGGTTCATCGAGCACCGCCTCAATCGGCCCAACGTGGAAACAGCAGTGGCCAGTCACAAGGCCAAGGACAAAATGATCAAGGCCAGAACCGAGGACATACGTTTAGACATGCCAGAGCTCAATTCCATGGAAATCCCATGTACCTTGGGTCGATATCCATTCCAGCTGAATCCGTCGAAGGGCACGGTATGTAAAATCTGCTTCTGAAATCATTAGCTGAGCCAATGATGGTACTTTGTTCATGCACAGGGAAAAGTAAATTGAAAAATTGTGATTATGTCAATAGAAGCGGTCAAGCTTGAACTTCACGAGATATTTCTTCGCAAAATGTAAATTGTCATGAATAGAGAAGAAAATTTCGTGGATTTGAACAAAATTTTATAGTATTTTCGTACAAATTTGAATTCTGCGCGGTAAAAATCGAAAAAAGTTTAGTATCGTGCCGCATTTTTATTGCTGCAGCGGTAATTTTTTTAATTAAATTTAGTCCAAGTAGATTTCGTATTTTTCTTCGTTTTCGTACGAAATAATGTATCGGATAATTTTCAGAATCGCCATTACCACAGTTGAGCATTACGTTGACTGATAGCCGAACAACGACCGCACGACGTATGCTCCACGAGGCGAATCTAGTGTTGGATCGTCTCGAGAATGGAACAGCTGCGAATGAAACTAACAGGGCGACGAGAGGAGGTGCTGCGAATCGTGGGGATGGAACAGGAGCAGCGGATGCTGGTTCAACAGATTGCAGTGTTTCTGAAAACGATGAATCGCCGTCCGGCAGTGATAGAAATTCCGAAGTACCGCAGGTAGTTTCCGATTTTCTCGAACAATTGATACCCGATCATGCGAGCTCGACCGAATCGAATGCCGCTTACCAAATAGCAGTTGGATTTTATCGAGCGGTTAGAAATCCACCGAATGCGGAAAGAAGAGGTAAGTTAACGGTTTAATACAAAAAATTTATAATCTCGTGAAATCGATTAGAACGAAAATGGCAAAATTTGCTTAGCGAGCAACGGCGGAACTCCGGGAACCGAGCCATCGGCACCAGCTGCCGAAACGACTGATGAAAATCAAGCGGCCCCGCAAGACCAACAACAAGAATCTCCACGACAAGAAAGAGTGAATGCGGGTAGCGATCGATCCGAAAATAATCGCCCGTCAGGAGATACCCCACGGTAAGAATCTTGAAATCTTACATTCTCATTAAACATTTTTGAAAATTTGCTTTGTTCTTATATTATTGAAACAACAAATCGTTTCCCCGATTTTTTTGCTTAACAGTCAATTCGAAAAAATGAAAAATATGTTATTCACATAGTTGTGAATGAAAAATCGAAGATTCGTGAGTTGATGAATTCGCTCTTTTTCGTTTGATTATAAATGTATAAACTGCATTGTAAATTTTAAATTTGATTGTAAAATTTGTTTTTTGTTTTATTTTTAAGGACTATGCCAATGGCAACGTTGCTGAGAACGCTAATGGACATAGAGGACAGACTCCGTCCTCATTTGTTGCTTTATCGGCAGCTCATGTTGACCGACCCCGTTATACCATCAGAAAATATTGGTTCAGGCGAGAACCAATTCAACCCCTTGGAGCGAAATCAACGTTTAATTGACAGTGTTAGCGAATGTCTCCACTATTTAGCCCATGCTAATCACGCTTTAAGCGATGTCATTGTCGACCTTGGACAACAACCACCGAGAAATTTGCGTTGTCGTCCCGTGTTGATTCACCAGTCGGCGGTATTGCAGGGTACGATACCGATCCAAGTTGAGGTGAGTGGAACCAGAAATGATAACAATTCTGCGCTGATTGTACCATTTCAAACTCAGACGAATTTTCACATTACTCCAAATTCATTCAATTGATAAATTTGATTTAAAAATATCAAAAAAGTTGAATATTCTCCAAAGAATTTCCAAAAAATATGTTTTTCTTTTTTTTCTAGAAGATTGACATTACTAAAAATTGTGAATTTTAATTGTTTTTTCAAAGGCTCACATAAGCGTGGCTCGCAACGACGGAAGCCATGGCGAAAATGGCGAGGAAAATACCGAATCTGCAAACAGGCCACCGACTTCGACAGCGGGTGCGCCACCAAGCGCGCAAATGCCAACGGACATGGCAAGCGATCAATCAGAAACGATGTCTTCGACTCCAGCACCACAGTCGGAGCAGCAACAACAGCAACAACAACAACAACAACAACAACAACAAGCGCATAATCATCCACAAATTAATTCGACGATCGGTGCAATATTCAATTTAACAAACAACATGGAAGTGTTAATGGAAATGGCGCCTTCGGAGAACGGTGGAGGAATAACCGTTAGCGGAATGGGCGGAACTGGAACTCCACCGGGTCAAAACAACAGCGGTAATAATAACAACAATGTCAACATCAACAACAATGCTCGTGAGTTGAAGTTTCTCTTCATAATAAAACAAATATTAGAAGTTTTACGATAAATTTGTAAATACCATTTTGTCGGTCCTTCTTCATTTATTCATTTGTTCAATTTGAATTCTTTTTTCTAAGCTGGAGCAAGCGGAGTGGCTGGAATCATTCCATGGGGCCCTGCTCCACCACCGGGTCTCATTCAAAATTTGATGAACGCAGTTGCCGGTTATATGGCACAAAGTGCAGGAAATGTCGCTGCGGCTGCAAACGTCTCTACACCAACGTCGACGCCTACCACTTCAACCCCGGGGCCATGTTTACGACGAAGGGTCATGACAGGCGCTGCTAGACGTGCTTCTCGCAATCCCGGACAAAGCACACAGGCCAGGTACTGTAATTCATTATTTTATTTCATCATTTTAACAATTTCAGGGCGATAGAGATATTTGCAAATTCCGAATGTAAAATATTACCTTCGGGCTCAACTTTGTTTATTTCGATCAGTCACATAATGTCGAGGCGTGAGTGCGGGAAACAGCCGTAAAGCAGTTTTCCATATTTTTCAAAGATTCTCGTAATTTCGAGAAAAATTAAAGTCGCACCTTGTTCTCTGATCGAACAAAAACAATGTGTATCTTTTATTTCTCTCAGAAACTCTTTTGCAATTTTATCATTTCAGATTTCATTATTTTAGAGTTTTTATAATAGCAGATATTTCGCGATGTCACAAATATTAAAACTTTTTAAATTAAATATTCTTAGAACATTCTTTAAGTTATATTCAGAGGCGTCGTGATTTTTGTCATCTTATTGAAAAACAAAGCTTTCTTATTCGTTTTATCTTATTGGCTACTATAATTTTTTCTAAATTATATTTTTCAGAAGTAACGTAGGCACGCACCCAACAACATCGACTCAAACACGCAGTACATCTCGACCTCACGTTTTTCATCCCCACGCCCATCCCCTGAGCGTTGGTGTTGGTATGGGACATAATATGGATTTCGATATTCTTCTACCGTGCTATTCCCATCACATTCGTAGAGCGCAACAGAGTGCAACGCCAAACAACAGCACTGCTACGTCGTCGCCTCAACAAACCAGTCAGCCTAGCCAGAGTACAACGCCGAATGGAGTCGTTCCGCCCCAAGCGGGTAAAACAAATTTGTTTTTACATTTATCTTCGCTCGTACAGAATTTTTTTAATTTATAAATTCTATTTAATTTTTCTTTACTGTTTCGATATTGAAATAAAAAAGTCTCAACTCATGCAGTCAAATAGCCTCAGTTGTTGAGAGATTAGGCCTCAAATATTAAATTCAATGATTTCTATTACAGAAGGCTCAACAACACTCCCGGGAAACTCTTCAAACGCTACACCGAGCAGGACCGAAACAAGCGTTCGTTTACAAGATGAAATAGCCAAGTTTCGAAGCTCCGATGGAACGTACGTCTTTTTTTGAAATTATATTTCAATATTTTTGGGATTTTTATAACTTCAAAATGAAGAAAAAAATCGTTTTTTTCTTTACAAACCCGGAAAGCTCTCAACTTTTCGACATAATCATAATTGACGTGGAGCCTTTAATTTTTTTTCCATACTCAGGGAATCCGAAAGCGCCGTTACTTTTGAAGAATTGCTGTTGTCTCGAGGAATTGATACTTGTCCAGTAAGATTGCGCGAAGATTCGTTACTGCGTCGACTTTTCACAGCATTCGTAAGTTTTGTTCGTCTATTATTATGTTAAAAATGAATGGCTCATAATAATTGATTAGAAAAAAGATTTTCAGACTTAATTTTTGCAGCAATTATTTCTTTTTTTGTTTTCCACATCGAATTTCGTTAGCCAAAAAGTAATCATGAATCACTTGAAATTATTGCTTTATAATTATACGAACTCCTCATGAATTGTGTGATACTTGAGAAAATTTTCATGATTTTGAACGAAACCCAAAAAAAAAAATCTCGTTACAGTCGAAAGTCGAGCTGAGCGAATGGTACGCTTTGATAAACAATGGAAAATTCAACCGTGAGGATACGTGGCGTCGACTCAGAGCTCAAATAACGAGTTTAATGACGTTTACTGGAAAACTGTGTGCCAGCATTTTCGTCTTACCAATGTCAATGGAGGTTGAGCTGTATTTCCGCAGAATTTTGGGCTTAGAAGAAGGGTCACCTGTCGTCGATGGTCAGTGGATGATACAAGGAGTCAATATGACAAATCTTATCGAAGAACTTTTGACAGAGCTTGCAACTTACGTAGAAGAAAATGGTAATTTGAATAAATATTTTTTTAATCGTTATTAAACAACCGAAATTAAAAACATTTCGTAATTTTTGAATAAAAAAAAAACTTTGTCTGAAGAAAAAATTCCGAAAAATTCCTTCGAATTTTGGCACCCGACTGGAGACGAAAATGTTTATCGTATGACGATCAATGCGTCAGTGCACAAAAAAACTGACAATCGTGCCAAAAGATTGTTGCATGAAAAACAAAAAAAAATTATTCAAATGTCTTTGACTTTGTTTGTTCTTCAATAATTCAGTCAGCGTGCCAGACGAAGAATGGGGCTCGAATCTGATTGCAATCGTGCGACGCCATGCACGTGAAATATGGAACTTATTCCGTAGAAATTTGAACCGGAAGCAAGCGACTTTGGAACAATTTATTCGAACATTCGCTGTGAGTAATTTTCACATTTTTATACAAATTTCAGAACCGTAAATCGGTGAAAACTAGTAGTTGTAATAATAATAATTAAAATAATGAATTTCGAAAAAAAATATTACAACAGGCCCGTGCATCGAGCAGTTATCATCCAGAATTGCGAGAATGGATCGTGGAGAGCGTGGCGCAGTGGTTGTGTGAAAATTCACGACCTTGCGAGGGTGATCTCGACGCGGAAGACACTTCGACTGACGAGCCTCCGGAAATGCCTCTTTTTGAGGATATTGCTGGTAGCTTGAGAACACGCGTAAACCAACCACAGCCAGAACCCGAGGTGAGTACACCAAAGCCGTTGTATCAATAATAAATAGATTTCGATCTAATTGTGTTTTTACAACGTTTCTGGTCACTCATAAATCCACAAAACGAATTCCGGTAGTTTTCATTATTCAAGCTCTTAGCTAAGGGCACCGTGAACGAAAACAAACTCGACGGATGAAAAAATGAATAAACAAGGTGAACGTTTTTAAATTTATGCTTATTTTCTTTCTGCAGCCAATGGAAACCGAGGAAGCGAGCGGAACTAGGGTGATAAATGATCCGTTGGATGTGGACGACGGTGAAGAAGTCCCAAGCATTTTCCCAGGCTACGGACAGCTGTTGCCGGTAAATATTTCCGAATATTACTAACTTAACTTTTAAATTAAATTAAAAAATATTCATCAATGCAATTCAAATTTTCATGGCACGATCTTTATCTAAAAAAACAAATAAAAAGACTTCAAAACGTTAAAAAAAGTAATTCGAAGTGCAACAATGAAAACTTTAGTGTTTCTGTTGATCTAAGGTTACTGCGTTTTTCTCGATCCACTACTATGGGTCTTTGCGACCCAGGCAATTTTACGTGCTAATATCTCTTCAAAAAAAATTGTAAATTTCAGCATATTTTAACGTCAATGTTAAAAAACAGTACAGTTCGCCTTGTTAAAGAAAAAAGAGGGTCTTGAACTCGATCAAAATGACCCAACTGTAGTAAACGAGGTTTAAATGAGACAGGATTGTAATTTGCGATTTATAATGGTTTTTTTTTGTTTTTAATTCCAGGAATGGGTACCAATAATAGCACGTGACGGTGTTCGACAAAGACGACAATTGCAGTTGCAAGGTGAAGGTATGACGGGATTCAGTGACGCATATTTGGAAGGTTTGCCGAGTAAACGTCGAAAGTTGGTGGAGCGTTTGAAGCCTCGTTTGTTGGTTAACCCGACGCCAAATACCTCCGTAATATCGGCATCGGTGGAGCGTCTCGTAAGAGAAAGTGTTTTTGGAGCGAGTGTCGAAGAAGCGGACGGTTCTGCTGCTGCGGTTGCAGCTGACCCAGGGGTCAGACGAGCTTTTGGTCAAGCCATACGCGAATGTCTCAATCCTCGCAGACTCGAATCTTCTATTTTTCCGGATGCAAGACGTTTTCCAAACGCGACAAGATATTTTTCGGACAAGGATAAACCAGCGAAACAATGAAATTAATTTAAAAAAAATAAAATAAAAAAAATCACAAAGACAGAGAGACAGAGACAAAGAGAGAAAGAGAGAGGGAGAGAGGAAGGAAAAAAATAAAACCTGAAGCGCGCATGCGTGAGGTACGGCAAGACGTAAATTAGATCGCTTCGGAATTCGCATAATGTTGACGCTCGTATCGTTCTAATGCAACGAAATTTCTTTTTTCATCAATATTTCACTAAATTTTTGCGCTAATCAAACCAATAAATAAATGTGCCTCGAACTTTCTATAGGGTTTTCTTTCAAATCAGCGGGAGGAACATGTTCTCACTACAAAAACGCCAATTTTTGAGTTGAAAATATCAAGAAAAATAATCGAACGTCTCTCCTCCTTTCCATGCTGTGAGTGCGCGATAATTCAATATTTTCTTCATTCAATTTCCTTATTTAGTCAATCGTCAGGATATTTGCCATTGATTTTTTCGTCCAAAGGTTTTCGTAAAATAGATCCAAACAAAATTGTCACCAATTCTCGTAGAGAGAATCTGTCTGAAAATAATGGAAAATATTTTTGTAAAAATATAGAAATATCGTTGCATTTCATCGTTGCAGATTTCAACAGGGTGGAGTTAGGCGATATATACATAAATATTAAATTATATATTCATGGAAAAAAGAACGACAGCTGGGTGCGATAATTAAAGTAATAATAATAATAACAGTAATAATAATAATGAAATAATAATAACAATAATAAGGATGATAATCATCCTACTATCGTCGAGGAAAAGGTCAACGTAAAAAATACTGTCAGTAACATCGTTGTAATGGACCAAAATATATATATTTTATTTTATTATATTTTTTTTAACTGCGAACGTCTTCTAACTTTTTGCAGATTAAATCTGCATATTGCCGACAAAAAAAAATGGAAAATATTGAATAACTTTCGTAGTTTGAGTGTACGGAAAAAATTAGGTTGAAACAAAATAATTTGGTTCCATTTCAACGATGTAGACTTCGATATTGTTGCGCGTAACGAAAATCCCTTTTGGGGGATTTATTTATCATTAAAACTAGCCGAAAAATATTACACTTTTCAACACACCAATTTATCATATAACTAAGATTATAGCGTTGTGATGCCTGAAGATGCTTGAAATTGAGGGAGAACAAAAAAGGAAAACTTTGGGCAAGACGTGAAGAAAATTGTGCTACGAATGTCTTCGTGAAAATTGAAAGAGAAGACTAAGACTGTTCAACGACAAAGACGGCAGAAACAAAACTCTGGATTTTCGCGACGCGTCAAGATCTTCGTTTTTTTTTCTTCTTTAATTTCATCCTCTCCGGGAACCGTTTCACCGAGAGCTGGAAATGCATACGCACGAGAAGGGGCTTTTTTCATGAATACGAAATTTTAAAATGAATAAATTAGCCCTTTTGCCAAATATAATGTGTATCGTAGATTCCAATTATTGTCTTTGGGGTGATGTCTTTCTCAACGAAATAGACGAAATTTCCAATTTTTCTTTGTTTTGTTATTGATCATTTGTTTCCCGAACCATCCTGAAAATATTTTAAATATTGAAATGGTAGATTCAGCAAGAAAAACGAAAACGTTCTATTTTCTTCTCCTGATTTTACTCTTTTCTTTCAATTTTAGGTTTAAATTTTGACTCCAGTTATTTCCAAGATCCCTGCGAGAAAAAAAACACGTGTACACAATAAAATCTGTGCTTGAGTTCTCGCTCTTTCTTTTCCATCACCGACCTTTGGAACTTTTGATTTGCAATTCATCGAAATCGCGATTGAAAACTTGGACAAGGTGGGACTTTTTTATTTCACGTTTTTCATTGATGCGTTCTCTCTCACCACTGATTTTCACAAATTACTGCTTGTTTTCGCCCACTTGGTTGTATTTCATTCAATATTTTTTCGCGTTTATTTGTTTCTTCGACTTCCGTTCAATGTCGGTCTCGACAATTTTGTTTTGATGTCGTTCGCCACGAAATCGTTACATTTCGATCGTTTTAACTCGATTAAAAAGCTCGCTGTGACATTTTTTAGTTGATAATTCCTTTTTCATGGAGTTTATTGACGAAACAACCGTCATAACCCAGATAACCTTCAGGCGTACTTTAAATGAATCTTACAATCGTAGTAAAGCGGCTTTAATTGTGTTTTCGAACGCTGTAAAATTAATACCGATGCTTTTACAAGTGTAGTATTCTACTTTACGCCTATCAATGTTATACAATTCATTTGATTTATATATGAATTAATGTGCATTATTCACTCTTCCACAAATTTATTTTTTAGTAATTGATAATTAATAATGTAACTCTCATGGAGCTTATTAAATCCAAATTTACCTTCGCGTATTTTTGCCGAATGATGAAACGAAAATTATTATTTGATGAATTTAATTTTCGATATATTGAAATAAATTCAAGAGTTCGAAGTAAACTTGTGAGGTGTGCCTTCGGTTTTGTTTATTTACGTTCTACGCGCTCCCGTGAGTCCCGTGTTCCGCTGCTGTTGAGCGTGCTGCACAGTGGGGGAACGTTCACCGTGCCGACGCGCCGCGAGGGGAGCAGGGGGAAGAGCAACTGGTGGGGCGAGCGCGAGGCGGAAGCGTGCGCGAGAGAGTGTGATAATAAGACTAGTATTAATCGGGCGCCGGCCGGCGATACACGGAGAGTGCGCGTGCGGTCTGAGCGTCGGTCGGTGAATTAAACGCGACGCTTTATCGTTTCGCGACGCGGATGAATTTCACTGAACGAAATATCTTATCGTACAAGCAGAGTTCTTCTCAATCCTCAGTGAATAAAAATAACTATACAATCCTCGAATATTTTGTATGATTAAATTTTTTCTTTAATCTACTAATAATAAAACAATAATAAAACGAATAAATAGTGAATAATTTCATTGGACAAAATTGAAGAAAAGAAATTACATTTGGATTTTTATAAACAATACACAAATATAATTCGTAATAGTGATTAGATTTTTTCTCAAGTTTTCAAATTCTAAAATATATTTACGAAAAAATACGATTCATAAAATAATCGCGTTGACAAACAATCGAATGAAATATTGATTCGTCCGTACATCGTAAATACTGTTTTATTTTCGCGAACGAATGGATAGGCCGATACTAATGTGACAGACAGTCTAGTGACCGTTATATCACATCTTTGAGATTCTCGCGAACGCTCGTGCGCCCGTGCGCTCGGCCGTACCCTGGCTGCGGAACGGAGTACACAAGTTATCATGAGCGATTCGATCATCATTTCGTCGTCATGTGCTTCGGCGGTATTCATAAAAACGCGGGAGCAAGCTCTATTCGCTGTGTGCACACATCAAGTTGTCATCAACGTGAGAGTGTGTAGTCGTGTATATGCATACTGGGATATGTATGTACCGATTACACATTCTCACTTTGGTGAGAGAGTGTGATGTGCACACAGCTTATAAGCCCTCACGAACGGGTACTACCACGGTACGATACTTAGCGACGCATGACATAGCACGGAATTTTGCGACGGGGGTTTCTCTAGCTTCGTAGTGCTACAAGTAAGTTAGCACCTATGTTCGGCTGACCGTACGGTTCTTTTAAAATTCAACTTATGCTAAACATCTATGCATGTTTAGTTATACGTTGGCTTCTTTAAGAATTTTACCGATGCTACAATGTAGGAAGAGGCGAGGTCGCTCGTACGCTTGGCACCGTGAGCACGCTCGGGTCTCCACAAAGTTGTGTTAGAGTCGTGTCGTTGGACTGTCTGTCACTTAGCATTGGTTTACATTCATTCAATTTTGTATGAAACTAATTTTTTTACCATGAAAAGATTTTTAGCCCGAACAAAAAACTATTCAATTTAATTTGTTTTTCCATTCAATATCGAAATTCTTGCAACCGCGTACAAGTTTGTTTGTCAACGTAGGCGTTAAATTTAAACCCAAATTAAACAGAAATGTTAAGTGTGGAGTTTTCGAAAGTGAATTATTTAGTGCGGGTTGTGATTCAAGCGTGTGTTAATGACGAAATAAGCGTGAAGAAATAATTAATGTGCGAGATTGATTAAATAATTTGTGCGGGATCGACATTGATAAATGGATCTCAACTCTGCGATACTCGAAGGACTTCACCACACCCGACGACTGGATAACGAGTTCCCGAGAGGTGGAGAAAAACATCGAACAATGTGAGTGAACAAATTCTTCAATTGCGTGACGTTTTTGCGTATAGACTGCGATCGGTCGGCAGCTCGGTCGATATTCAACGCTACGCTTAATCGTTTGTCAATGCTATTAAATTTTACTGAACGAAGTATCCAATAGCACAATTAAAGTAGCATAGTGAGTTTTTCTTCATTCTCAATAAATAAAAATAACCGTACATCTCTAGGAGTTTGTACCGATTTTTTTTTTTTTTCAAATCAAATAATGAATAATTTTATTGAACCAAATTAAAAAAAAAAAATCAATTACATCTGTTTTTTCATACATAATACACAACAATAATTCGGAATAGTTTTTATTCTCTTTTACAAGTTGTAAAATTCCTCATTTTATTTACGGGAAACTACGATTAGAAAAATAAATCACGTTGACGGTCAATTGAATAAAGAAATAAATTTTGTATGAATCAATCTTTCGAAATTGAAGTTTTAAATGGCAACGAATTGAAGCGTCAGCGTAACGGGTACGGGTCGAACGTCGAGAATAGATCCGCGGCGCGACTCTCGATAGTGCGGAGTGTTATATGAGTTCAAGTGTTGATTAGCCGATTAACCCACAAAAAAATGTGCGAAAAGATTTCGATAATTTGTGCGAGATTGACATTAAAACGAGTGAAACATTTATTAGTGAATTTTTTCGTGAAATGGATCTCAACTATGGAATAATACAGGAGCTTTGCCGCACGCGACGATTGGATGACGAGTCGGTGACTGGTGGAACAAGACATCGAACGGTGAGTAAACAAATCATTTCATTAACATGAAATAGCTATCATTAGTGAAGTACTTTAGTCAAATGGGTGTCAAATTTTCGCGATTGCATGCCACGTTGAGCACAATTCAATGAATGATTTCGCTGTTTTCGTCTTGCCGAATGACTTCTCGCATGAAAATTTAAATTTTCGGTGTTCTCTCTCGAGCAAATGTTAATTTCTACTTTTCAACGTTAATATTACTCGGAAAAAGATTTAATTACTGTATTCTTCACCGACAAACGATTTCGCGTCGATTAAACCCCTGGTAAACTTTTTTATCATAAAAATTGACATTTTTTGGTACTAACTTCATGGTTAACTCAATTAAAAATCATCAATTAATTTGATCTGAGGGGGCTAACTCGGCGTTGGTCGAAATGCCGGATCGAACCCTGCGCCGTCGATGTTGTAGAGATACCGCACTGATACCACGGCGGTACAAGGTATTAACCGAGCTAAAGATCTAGGTCGTTATCCGTTCGAGAGACGTACTGTAATAGAACCGTATCAATGGGGTGTCGACATAATCAAAAGGGCCCTACATTTATTTACGTTGTACCGTTAAGTCCACCATACACACTGGTACTGCGAGCACACACCGTAACGCTACTGTACGATCATATGTTTGCGTGGTGCACTGAATATATCTTGCAGTTTGATAAAATAGGGATTTACTGAATCAACATTCGATGCGTGAATCGGTAGAGCAAAAATATGATAGTTTGATGATTAAAACGATGCAAAATTGAAGAATGTTCGAAGTTTCATACAATTTCTTCACCTCTCCTGAGTTAGCCCAATCAAGTCAAATTAATTAATTCAAAAAAATATAAATCTCTTGTCAATCAATCTCCCAAGTCAATAAATTGGATTCTTTTTTTTTTTTTTTTTTTTTTTACAAATCTCTTATGGGTCTTCGGTCTCTTCAATTTAATCGTTCGGTGCTGTACCGTGTTTCGACTACAGCACTTACTGCTAATCATCCTTCAGATATTCGCTATAAAGTTGGCATCGAAAATTTCAATTTTTATACTGGCACGGCTTACTTAGCTTGTTCCATTTTTAATGAAACTTCTGGACCATGATGAATCACTGTGAAGAGATCGATTTACAAAAAAAATAATTATTTGACTTGAGGAGGCTGATTCAGGGGAGGTATTTTTTCCGTCTTGCGAGTTTCTCTTCTAGTTTAGGTTGAAAACATTCGAAAAATTGTCGAAACAACAATTTTTTGCGGTTTTTTTACCGACCGAGGGAGATTTCGCTATTTTATTGCAACGAGTTTAAGAGCCCGCCGTTACGCGGCGCTGTGTACATGTTTGCCGGCCCGCAAACACCGATCAGCTTGGCTTTTATATTAGCAGCTATTTTATTCGGAAGTTCCGAGGATTCTATTCCATTTTTTAAAACTTCGTAATATTCTTCGTCACCGAGCCAAGGAAAAAGGCACGATGAACTTGTTCAGGTATTTGAAAAAGTTTTCGCAATAATCTTGCTTACAACTAATCACCCAAAGACACCGTGATCATAAAAAAAATATCGAACATAATAAAAGCATTCTGTGTGACAATTTACAACGAGACTTAATTGTCTAAAAAAACATTTCGGCTCGTTCGATATCGCAACACAGAGGTTCTCGGTAGAGCAGAAAGAGCACAAGCTCGTAGAAAAGGCAGGGAAAAAAAACAGAAAACGGAAATGCGACTATGCGGTATTAATTGGCCGGACGTCAAGGAGCGGTTGGGAAAAACGAGGAACGGTCAGAGGGGAATAAAATTGGGGATGGTGATAATACTCGGGTTGCTCCCTATACCAACGAGGGAACAACTTTTGCGAGAAGAGACTAGATGGCGTGGGTAAAAGAATTGCGCCGCGAGGGAGGGAGGAGAGTGAAGAAAGAGAGACTGCGAAGTTCGTGGCACGGAAACGTTCGTTTCGTGCATGATCTTTTTTTTGTGGCTCCAATACATATATACACATTTTTTTGTCTCTTTTTTTTTCTGGACGAGTATTATCTATCGTACTCTGTCGGTTGCCGCGACCCGAAGAGTCTCGTCGGGCCTCCTACCGCGGTCGTTTCGCTCCGCGTTCCGCGCCAGGGGTGCGCAACGAAGGAACTCGCACATGTATATGTATAGAAGGTATTTGTACATATACATGTATATATATTTCTGTATATAAAGCATAATAAAGGTCGAGCTCGAGTCCGCGCGGACCGAACATCGAGCAGTCGGTCTGTATCTTTTGTCTCCCTTTCCTTGTGGCCTGATTGGTCTTCGCGCAGCTTGAAAATCTCGACTATTGGACTTTTTCAATGTTCGCATACGCCCTCGACAGTGACGCGTAGGCGTGACACAAATTTTTACAGCTTCGCGTTGGTCGACATCGGAAATGGAACGTTCTTATAGGCTCATTCTTTTTCTCTTCTTCGTGTTTTTCGAACACACGGCTAAACATCGCGTAGCTATAACTTTATAGTACGAAGCTCAGCGGAGAGTCCGCGCGGACCAGTTCGATCATAAAGACAGAGGGGGGAAAGAGTGAGAGGGGGAGAAGGAAAAGAGAGAGAGAGAGAAAGAAAGAGCTCGAGGTTAAGATGCCTCGGCAATCAAGTAGAACCTTCGGGCAAGCAGGGGCGGTTATGGGTGGTTACGAACCAACGCGGGAGGGATATATTCACGAAGGGTGCGAGAAGCACGAGTGCTGTGACGGTAGAGAGAGAAAGAAAGAGAGAGAGAGAGAGAGAAAAGGGGCAAACGAAATATAAAAAAAAACGAGCGGGAAAGAAAATAAGAGGAAAACATAAAGAGAAAGAAAGAAAATAAGAGCGTAACATAAAAAGAGAGTGCGAGGGAGAGAGAGAGAGAGAGAAAGAGAAGAAACGGAGCAGTGAAGCGAAACAAGAATAGTAGAACGAAGCAAAGCGAGAGAAGGCGAAGGCGGCCATATTTAGAGAAGGAAATCAGTGAAGAGCATTCGCGTTTCGAAGCTTCGTTCCATCGAATATCCCCCGTTCCTTCTCGCACCCCCTACTTTTCCTCGCCCCTCATCGCGAACCTTCTCGCTCTCTCTCTCTCTCTCTCGCTCTCTCTTCCATTCCTATCTCATCGCCTGTTTTTGTGTATTTTAACGTACAGGGAGGTTCAGAAAGTGAGCTAGCCATGTTCCGAGAAACGCTTACACGATAAAAGAGAAAAAAAAACAAAAATAACACGAAAAAAACAACCATCAGTTTTACTAAAGAGGTTATGTTACTCAAATTATTCCAAAACTTCTCTTCTCGAATCTCTTCTCCATTATCGTACTCGGAAAATAGAAATTCAACTTGTGTTTTGAAGTTCTGAAAGGCCGCCGATTAGTGTGTTTCATGAATATTAATATTCAAAGAAAAAATTCGAATTTCGTAATTTTAAAAGAATATCGATTTTACTTCCGAAACCAAATGAACATTCACCGAACGACTTTTCCCAATAAGATATTTTTCAATAATGCACAATTCAGTTCACAAATATGACGAAATAAAAGCCATTTGTATCTGATGCTGAAAAATGTTTACACTTCGTTTATACCGCGAAAGAATTTTAAGTGAAATTAGATTCCGTACAGGCAAAAAATTCCGATTCTGAAATCCTGTAGAAAGAACTTTCGACGATTTTCAACGCCGGATAATAAAAACCGTCGAGCATCAGATTTAAAACTGGAAAAACGAAAAATAAACAAACAAAAATATAAGAAAAAGTATCGACCGCGTAACACGAATTGAAAAGAGAGGGCACAATAAAAAATATATATTTTTTTTTAAATACACAAAAAAAACATTTCTCAACGTATATAGCTATTTGTAATTTCGATATGGAACTCTCGAGACTCTTTACCCGGGGTGGTGCATGGATGGCGTGTGCTCAAAGTATTTTTCGCTCTCGTCTGTTGCTCGAGAGGGCGCATATCTCCAACATATACGAGAATTGAGAATTTAACGAGGGGCTATGTAGGAACTTCGAAATTTTCGTATTGAGCCAACCTCCAACGGCGAAACGGTTTTTCTTCACAGCTTTTTTTTTTCTTCAATTTTTCATTCTTTTCACGTTGTTTATTTATTTTTTCTCTCTTTCAAGAAAGTTTATCGCACACTAGAAGTGTATACGGAATTAATGAATGTGTCGTATATATCGCGCGTCGTTGTCGGCGTCTACGAAGGGATTTCTTTTCACATTTTTCTCGCTTCAGCAAAGTTTTTTATTGTCGTCGTTGTTTTTCTTCAATTTATTTTATTTTAATACGTATACGTACGTAAAAGTGCAGTCACGGAAAAATCGAAGTGTTTCATTTTGGCATATCGGCTTACATTACAGTATAGAATTCTCTATTTATTTATATATACACGCAAAAGTCCGCATTGCTATACCTTCAGAAGCTTGAATTAATCTTATAATCCTCAAACTTATATCATGTTCAATTTTATGACATCTCGAGCGAGCCTGGGATACTACAAGATATTTACAGCTGTGTTAAATCAATGCTTACAATATTCATTCTCGCGAGAATTCTCTTATTTGTATACATTCATATATATATATATTCTATACATATATAAATAATCGTGTTTGTATGTCCGATCCGTCTTGCTTGATTCCTCGCTCCTCGAGCTGAATACTCGAGAACGACACTGTACGACACAAGTTTTCGCAACGCGGTTGAACGTTTACCAGTGCATATAGAGTGGGTCAAAAGTTATCCTTAGAATTAGGAGGATAAATAGATCTCGAAATTATGAAAGGAAAAGTCTTTGAGGATTTTTCTCTTCGAGGAAGCGCTAACGAGATATCGATTGAATCGTGATAGCCAATGATGCGTTGGACGGAGGAGCATAGCGTTAGGGCGCCTAGCGAGGCACCGGATTGTGTATTAGAAACGATTTTCAAGACGCAGCTTGTAAATTTGCTCCTTGATACTTTGTTAGAATAATCGCGAATCGCTTTTCGTAGTGACAAAACCGGATTCTCGATCGACTCAACTGGTTTCTCAATGGCTTTTTTTTTGCATTGGGATTTCGTGACTACGGGAGTTAATATATAATATTCACGGAAATACCCAAGAATTAGGCACGACTCGTTGAGTAGCATCATTTTGTCGAAGAAAAAAAAAGAAGGAACAGGCTCGAGAAATAACGAAGTTAATTATGAATAACGCCGATTCCATTTGGATATCCATAAATCATGACGCGAAAAAGAAAAAAAAGATTTCGAGAAGATTTCACATCGTGTTTTCGTCTCGATCTTCGTCGATATTGAGACGAAAAAAAATTCTGAATAACACAACGTTTGATCGGAAAAGATTATATTCTACCATAAATTTAAAAACAATTCGTTCAACGATTTTTCAAACTTTTCGTACGTTTCAAGTAGGATAATTAGTGTTTTTCTTTTCATCGATCGAAAAAGAAAAATTGTGTGAAACGTTTGAACTTGTATCGATGTTGTTGCTATTGAGGCTTCCACGAAGAAAAAAGATAGTGAAAATGTCAAATAGAGAGCCATCATTCGAGCTAGTGCACAACTCGTAGCTCTCACTAACACCGATTGATGGTCGTGCCAATTGGCAGCCGAGTACTTGGCAAGAATGATGCAATTAACCAATAAATGCGTTTTGCAACGAACGTGAAATATACGCTTGTTACGAAGCTCATACGGAACAGAGAACGCGGCAGAAAGAGAGAAAACAGAGAGACAAAGTTTCGTGCATCGTAACTACAAAGGCAACGAGTCCCACACACTAAATACCAATCTATAAAAAAATATACAAATTTATTTACGCTTACATAAGAAACAAAAAAAAAGGAAAAAATACATACCACTAAATTATATAAACTCGGCAATTTATCAAAATAAACAAATTCATTCAACATTTTACAAATTGTCACCAGTCACAGGCATTTTTATTTAATTAATTTTGTTGATTCAGACGAAATGCATTTAGGACTCGAAATACGATTTTTTTTTCAAGTCATTTCTTCGAACGCGAAATAATTTGTCGAGTTAACGACGAATAAAGTTTGATATAAATAAAAAAATCCAATAGATCTTTACTTTTAAATGGATTTTTCTCAATGTTGGAAAAAATATGATATTTACGATAATTGACTCACGGGAAGGTTCTAAATTTAAATATTATATGTAGATGAAGTCACGTAAGTATAAATGTAGATTAAAGTGTATAAATGCTTCTTGCGAGTCGTGACTTCCTCGATCTTCCCCCGCGTCTAAACTTGTCGCAGTCCCGACGGGCGTCAGTCACTCATAATCGTTATATACCTCGGTCGCGTTTCTGTCATTCTCCACTTCTTCGTTACACATACACATACGTATAAATACATATTTATATTAATGTTTAATTGAATATGTATGGAGATTCAAGTGGCATTATATTCGAATAGAAGAGAAGAAAATATTCCGAGAATTATATTCTAAGATCACGGGGTCGACGGTCTCCGTAATTCGAATAAATCGAGTTCGAATATTATTCTCATTCCACTAAAGACCGTGTCTCAAAATAATCCGCATCGTTAATCAATCGGATTAAAAAGAAAAAAAAGAGTGAAAAAACCATTGATTACTTTGAACAAAAAGGTTTTTCCATTCGTCACGATCTATTATTTTTTTATCTGATTAAAGTAACTCGCGAAAAATTGATTTTCGAGTTTTGTCTGAAACGAAGAATTTATTTCGAAAAATCTCTCGACTACAAATGCACGAAAAATGGTTTTTATTCTGGTAGAAAAAAAGAAACCCGTGTCTGGCAAGTTGGCAAAAAAATATCTGAATGTACAGCAAAACAAATGGTAGTGGAAATAAAAAAGAAAAATATATATTGTTCACAAAAGCCAACCTCCTTGGTTTGGATCACGAATAAATTCGTTGATTCGACGATGTTTGTTAATTCGATTCCGGATTCTTGGATTCCATTTCGGTCTTTATCTCTCTTCTCTGTAATAGCACCGCGCATACAAATTCCCAAATACAAGCTCGTATACACATACACACATATATATACATAAACATAAACACATAAATATGTTTCTATCTCTTATTTCTCGAGTCTTTTGGCCACTCGTCCGTCCTCTACTCGCGGAATGCGGTCTCGACTTTATGCTGATGTCGAATAAAATACGTTACGAGAAAAAAAAAGAAACGTGACAGAAATAAAAAAATGGCAAAATATAAAAATACAAAAAAAATACAAAAATACATAAATAAAACGAGATATATATTTCTGTTCGGTAGACGCGATTTAAAATAAGTGTGCTGCGCCATTCATTCAATTATTCCAGGTATATAAATTCATCATTTTGTGTTTGTAAGCATTTTGTAGTAGTTCGAAAATAACACTTGTCAGGATTTCCTCGAATCTGGCGTTGCGATTAATTACAGCGTCCGCTAAGAATATCAACGATATAGATACGTGTTATATTTTTATGTGATTGTATTCGTCGCAACAGAAACTAACGTACAGCCCAGCTAATCAAATCCGTACCGCAGAATTGACATGTGAGAATGCATATACAATTTTTGTTTGTTTTTGTTTATCCTCCTGTCGTAGCTACAAACTTATAGAATTTCGATATCTGACCCTGTGCTTGGGCATAGTTAAACGAAAGGATATAATCGAGAATGGAAAAAGATTTAATCATTTTTCATGCTTCATTGTTAAAAAACTGAAAACTACAAAATCCAAGTTTGGGGCTTGTACGTTTTTTCAATTTTGCTTACAAATCAGGCTCTCTTGAAAAAAATTGGGGCTTAAGAGGTTTTTTGTGATGAAAATAGGAAACAAAACAAAGCACTTTTGATCCTGAGGAAAATGGTTAGAGCGTCGAGTTTCGAAGAAAAAATAAAATAATAATAAGAAAAAATACTTTTCGTCGATAATGTCCCGAAGTGTGCGAAAAACTTTGACTTGTCAAGAACAGGAAATTATCGAACAAAACGAACGAATTGTATTTTGAAAAAAGTTAAAAAATTACCGAAAATATTTAAAATTGTAAAAATAGTAGTAATAAAATTATTTATGCGGCATCGATAATGAAATTAGAATCAACAATGACGATGTCAATAACGAAAATGAAGAATGACGTAAATTGAGAGATTAATGAATAAAATGTAGACGAGTTGAAAGGATGCAAATTTCAATAGCCCATACAATTATTTATTAATCATTTGTTTTCAAATTAATAATCCTCACAAAGGACGAAAAACGATCAAAATTAACGAACTTGTTACACCATTATTTGTATAATAATAATGATAAAATTAATATCAATAATAATCATAATAAATGCTTGAATGTTTTCGTCGTTATACATTTATATTCATACATGAATATATACTTATGTATATAAATGTGAAAATTGTTGAACCGCATGGTGTAATGCTTCTGTATGCCGCGTGCAGACGTGATTAAATGCTATATAAAATTACGTTGCGATAATAATGCTCGCACAGGTCTCCTAGTGCGTATAGACATATAAATATATATATATAAATATATATATATATATATATAGAGATATATACTCAGTGGATTAGGGAGCTCTTCGTGCATGCATGCATTCATGCACACGCCGTGGTTTCGTGCGGCCTACGGCATGTACCTGAAGCTAGCAATTAACGACTGTATGCAGAGAAATCCGTTCTATTGTACATATATAACGCTACCGAACACGCAAAAGAGAATGAGAGTGAAAGAGTGAGCGAGAGAGAGAGAGAGAAGGAGAGAGAGAGATAAAGAGAGATCTTGTAATAAAGTGAATCTCGGAAATCGCATGGGAAAACTCGGAAATCCTGATAATTAGGCTCGTTTGGAGTTTCTGTATACAACTGCATAAAAAGTGCTGCTTCAAAAACTCGGAAAAATCCGACGAAAAATAAAGCGTAGAAAGAAAAAAAACAATACAAATAGAAAACTTGTTTCACGAGTCAGCAAATTTCGTAAGGAAGAAAAAAATGTTGTGTTGCCATGAGTTAGGGCGAATTCGAAAGTGCTGCGATAACGTTATATTCTCGTTTGATGACAGTTTTTTTCTTCCGGACCTATAGCATTTTTGCAGATAATCAGTTCGTTGAAAATGTTTTTTTTTTTTTTTTCTTCAAAATATTGCTGCGTTTCTAATCATTTTGAGAAATTTATATTCACAACTTTCAGCTATTTGTGAAAAAACACTTTATTGAGGAAAGGATTTACGAGTTATTAGCCTTCTCGTAAAATTACATTCGTGCCATATATTTTTTAATATGAGACGATTGGACGTTGTCGAAAATCCGAACTGTTAGGAGTTCCCACAAGATGCCTCGTTAAAAAAAAAA
>JACEOJ010000095.1:0-179265 GCA_013761285.1 Campoletis sonorensis
AAAAAAAAAATCATTTCATTAGATCGAATCATCAAACATTGGATTCCAACAATAAACGATGATTAAATGTACAATTAAAAATCACGAAATTGTAACGGCGCATGTAGGACATCAAAATCAACAGAATAATTTCATACAAAAAATTCTTTCATCACGAGAGTAAAAATAAATATTCTGTAAATACTTCTCCATACATAGAAAAGTTCTTTTGTCGAAATCTTCTCCATTCAGAAGTGCATCTGAGACGAAATTTATATAAAAATAGGTCGTGAAATAATAAATTGAACTTTTATCCCATGCTGCTGTTGGCTTGAAAAAACGGAAAAGGTTATTTTTCGTTTTAAATCAACGTCTTTGGATATTGACTACTATTCAAGAATGTCCAATTTTCGTTTTACTCGGGCTTTCACCGATGAAATATATGGAATATTTAGGCACCGGAAGAGAAATCGATTTTGCTAATGTGTCTAATATCCTATGGCGATAAATTTGCGCGTGGTTCATACGTGGCACAGCATTACAAAGTTGTTGGAACAACGGAGAATAGGAGCCGGTGATTTATGGCAATAGGGTAAATTAACGCAATGCCGTCGTTAATAGTGCATATATCTCGAGAGCGGGGCAGCATACGTGAAAAACGTGTCGCCCTCGGCCACGACGCTTCGTTTTACAAACACGCGCGTGTACGCACAAAGAAGCCTGTTGTCTGTTTGAACATCATTTTTCTCTCTTCTTCTTGCCCTCGATCTCTTTATTTACCAGTTCTTTCTCTCTCCCTTCGGTTATTTAACTCGTCAAAAATGTCTCTTCATTTTTCGAACTTCTTCTTTTTTTCTTCGTTCTTCGTTCGTTTTCTTCTTCTTTCGACCGTTCTTCGTTCTTTCTTCTTTCTTCTTTTTTCGTTCTTCGTTCTTCGTTCGAAATTCTTCGTTCGACCGATTTGTCAATATCCTTTGACAACATTTTCTTTCTTTCTGTCCCTTTCTACTTTCTCTATCTCTCTCTCTGTTTCTCTTCCTCGTCATCTCTGTCCATTTATCTCAGCCAGGCGAGTACGTCGTACGTCTGCTCGCTGCAAATTACTACAGCGCCGAACTGCATGTCATTTTCTGAACAGCAACCTGATCAGGTTAATATTCCTTCAACACTCATCCCAACTCCAAGCTGCAAAATGTGGCAGAAGTCTGAACGAACCGAGCGATCAATCGGTCGTACGATCGAACGAATTACTGAAGAGTCTGAGTGAAAGGAGCTTGAATGATCGTTGCCAAAAATAAGAAGTATCTATAGGATCACAGGTGAAATGGATATGAGAACCCGAAGCGCTGATTTATGGAAGCCCTCGTCAAACTCATTCTCCATGCTTGCGAATTGAAAAGAAAAGCAGCACGCAAGGAATTGTCCAGAGGAACAGATCGAAAAAAAATTGGGTTCAAAAAATACTGGTACAAAATTGTTTACACACTCGAGGGAACGAAAATTGACTTCATGTGTAAAGATAAACGACTGACAGTTTGACAGGAGGTAGTGTGGTATCTATTGTATTCAACGTAGTGTATATTTGATTTTCGCCGACAAAAAGCTCCGGGCGGACGGAAGTGGCAGTCTGAGCATGTTTATGATGTAGATTTCGTACTTCTTCCGTTTTTATTGGATCGGAACTATGAAACGTTATGACAGCATACTGAAATATTCAGTCCAACAGTGTATTTAGACTTTCAACTGGCAATTTAAAATCGTACGTTTTCAATCCTGTAAAGAGAAACTCTCCGTTCCCGAAAGGTTCGAGATTCTTCAATGAGAGTTTTTATCATTGGACCATTTACTCATATCCGAGGGTCGAGATATGGCATCAATTAGAAGCGCTATCTGCGACGTGCTTTGCATTGCAGAAAGCTATCTGGCAACCGAGCGATAACCTGTATACCAACTTAGATACCTGCCAAAAGTTGTGATAACGACTCGAGATAATTCGAGTCACTCTGTTATTAGTGTCTTGTGAACATGTGAGTAAACATGTAACACTTGGATAATAAAAATGAAAATAAACAAGAAAAAAAAACATATATCGGCTGTCCTACGAGAATATGGAGGCAGAACTGAGGCAGCTCTCTCCAGCTAATTTAAGAGACACGCAATCAGCACCGGTGTATTCACGTATGTACAGAGTTATACATGGATTCATAAGCACAAAAAGGATCTCAATTAATAGCCACGGAATAATAATCCAATAAGAATGCGAATGAAGGATGGTTCGGATGTAACATCGAAACACGTTACCCAAGTTCTCAATGACACACAAGAAGCAGGCAGGCCTTTCGCCTAGGTCAGCATTCTCGTGAAATTCTTTCGGCCATCGCCGCGAAGCGATTCGGCGAGGCCATAATACAGCAGAAACGATTCGAGGCTCAAATATAAAAATGTATGTGTAAATGTGTGTGCGTCCTCGAGCAAGTCGCCGCAGAGAACGAAAAAAAAGCTTAAACGCAAAGTAGAACCTCTCGAGCATCAAATATATCATGTGGACTGGCCTATTTCGTTCAATGAAGCGAGACCGAAGCACACGTCGACTGAGTCGCGTTCGTGGTATCGTTCTTTATAAACCACGATGTTGGGTTGGCCTGAGCAGCCCGATCCGACGACGAGGTCATGTAGCCACAACTTGTGCCACACCCACGTTGCCCGAGCACACGAACGCCCGCACACCTTCTTTCAACATCGACCATTCTTCGTCGTGGATATTCAACGGGCACATTTATAAATACCGGAAGAACGCCTCGTGAAACAAATCAGTGAATACGAGCAAAAAGTCGAACATGCACGATAAACCTCGTCGAAAGTCTGCTTCCCTTCGCGAAGGGAAGCAGACCTCTCTTGTCCATTAATTGCTTTTAGACTGACATCTCATGGGCAACGGAACGCAACAGCATTTACGTAAGCATCGCATTAGTGGGCTAATACTGTCAATAACTAATTAGTTCCTAAAGAATTTATCTTCTACTGCCCAAATAATGTTATTTCTAGGATTCAAGAGCCGCGGTCTGTTAACACGTTGCATTGACTTCTGATTAGAATGTTGGAACTGCCTATTCCGGGTGTTACGGTTCGTGCGTCCTTAACTTTGTTCAACCGTCGATCAGTCTAATAATCACAATCATCATACTTTTCACATGTCCTGCATTACTGATACGTTTCATTAACTATTGAATTACGGTGATAATACATTCCCGTTCATATTATAGCATATAATAAAAGTAACTGGACAACATTAAGGAGAACTAGATTTTAATTAAAACTGTATTTTGGAAGTTTATGCTGTTGCAACCTTTGGTATAGTGTTACTCTAAGTGACAGCTTAACCTCGAGTATAGATCTCACATTACAGCTGTTGGAAAGAGCGTTATTATGTTAATAAGGGAACCGAGGTTCTGGAAGATCTAATTGATGTATGGTATAGTGCACTGATGACGTTTTCCGTGTATGCATACATACTTATGTACGTGTAGATCTAGGGTAACCGCGGGCACTCGTTTATCGTCGACAGTCTTGGTCGTTTTTTTAAGTTGGAGCGTAGCCCCGTCCTCGTAACGTGCTCTCTGCTTCTGTGTATATGCGTATTGTGGGCACTCTAACCACCATGTGGAGCGAAGCATCCACTTGTACGATACCTCTGCCGTACATATATTATACTACTTACCTATGTACTGCAAAATCCAATGTGCACGCTTAACGATGAAGATTTCAAAATTTTGTGGTGCTCCAGGAAAAGTTCTGAGCAGCTCATGTAACTTAAGTGGTGTAACTCGTGTGCTACTTTTCGAGATTAGTCTTTGACGTTTCGTAGGATGGACCAAATGCTATTTAACAAAAGATAATAGTCTTTCAATGAATGAACGATATTATGGGGGAATTTTTTAATCGCGGAATTACTCTCGTAGAATCATCCTATAAACGTTCAGCCGTTCCGCTCGTTGATAAGCCTTCGAGCTTACATCACCACCTTATTAATAGAGCTCAATTAAATAATGTGGGTTACGCTCTCCCGCTTGCCACGAAACGTTAGCGCAAATGTTACGCAAAGAGTCCAATCGACGAATAAAAGAAGCCAGGACACATGCACCAATCGTCCTGGATTCGAGGCTGATGGCCCCCTCTTTCTTTCTTTTTTCCTTCCACCATCCTCTTTTTAAGCCCAACCGCGATTCAACGAAGCGGGGTGAGAATGATCCTTTGTTCGTCCCAAAAAGTCACCTCTCCTCGAGGCCACCTCATCTCTCCAGGTCTGTATGAGTTTCTTTATGTATCTTTGTATATATACCCAACTCCCCATGAATGTGTGCAATATTCCGATACTTCTGCGATTTCACTTTGTCCTACTAAGCTCCAGTTATTTTCATGGGTAACGAAGCTTCGGCGACGCGTGTAGTCAGGAATATTTTAAACCTATCAGTGTTATTCTTAACTTTGTCGTTTCCGGCAAGTGGCGAGTTAGAGAAGTTGAAGATTTATCACTTGATCTATCTACGATCAAGACTTTACATATAAGTCCCTCGTTACTACATCTCAGAGACTTTCTTGTTAGCGAAAAACAGATTTTTTTCTTGTACGCTACGCCAGAATAATTCAGGATTTGACCATTGAGGCACCCATAACTTTTCGCAAATTCTAAAGGTAGTTTGATAAATTTATCGTATCCTTAATTCTTATACGTGCAATAAATCATGCATGAGAATGGTTAGCTGTACAGGTCTTCGTTTGAGTTGGTAGAAGAGAAAGAAGTACAACCATTAGCAACAAAGCATTAGCACAATGTGAGATGAACAAGGTTATGGCGCGGCCACGAAGGTGACGAGCATAGTTTGCGTGCCATACTGATTGATAATCCAACGTTCGTATGCTCACAATGTATACCACAAAACACGAATAGTATACTACTACTGTAGTATGCATAGAATGTGAGCTCGATGCACAATGGGATGTGCAAACGTATATGTATGTACCATAACTGTGGACACGCGAGACAGCATGCTGTTTTCAATAAAACGACTCCAGCCAAGGTGTCGGAAGATCGATACGATTCAACTGGAGATAATAAAGCTGTGCACCTTTATGTATCTGTTTGCATACTTCTGTTTGGATTTGCACCAATGATATATTGCTAATGAATAGATCTTTTTTTTCCTTCAAGATGATCATTTGTTCATTATGGAAGTATTTTGTATACTTTGTCATTAATTCCAATATGGTGTTTTCGCGAGATTCGGTTTAACAATATGTGCCCAGCATTTTTATAGCGTTTTTCCATGTAAAATACTTAACCTTTATGAACTTTCGAGGCGGAACACTACGTCATAGAAATCATCCTAAGCTGATAGTTTCTCCATCGCAATTGAAGCGACAAAATGAATGAAGAGGTGCTTCTCCCAATTGAGCAGGCGCTCGAGTGAGAACGGTACTTTAATTGCTCGCTGCTGGAATCAAAAGAATCCATCTCGATGCAGTGCAATCTGGTTGCCACGAGGATCACCGGCGAGATCGAATAAGACGATAGGTGTAGATTGCACTTGAGGGGAATAGTTTCAACTTGATTGAATAAACTGAAGCAGGTTCTGAAGAGAATTTTTGATGGTTCGTGCAATTTAGATGGGAACATAATTTGAATAGTATTTATCCTTATCGATAAGAACGTTGAAGGAAAATGGTTGAAAGAAAAGGACGTCCTGCCAATTTTATTTTCAGTTGATCACATTTCGCGGTAAACGCACCGTTGCTCTCCTTGCACGACGTACTTGCTACCTTCAGTGGTGTTGAACCTGCTGCATGGATTTAGTGTCGCATGGAAACGGCACCCGTATAAGAGGGTCAACCATACTGTGGGCGAGGACAAGGCACGACCGACCTGATGCGATGAATCCTTTGTTCGCCTCCAGCAGACTGCACTTCCTGCAGGGTGTTTCCATCGCTTTCTCTCCCTCTTGTCCTCTTTTGCTCTTCTTTATTACGCCAAAGTGATACTCAAACCTTTCGGTCGCAATTTTCGACCATATCCTTGTTTCTTCTGCTCTGCCGAAAAGCCGTACGACGGAAATGACTCGTTTTCATTTTACATTGATTCATTTACATAATGAGACAGAGTTCCGTAAAGTAATCCTCCGGTTACTCTTAGGTTTCTGAACTTTATCTTCCATGCCACTCGTTTTTACTAGTCCCTGGAATTCCAATTCCATGAAATGCGCATAAGTAAAACGTTTGTGGTTACGGACGTGAGTCATATTCGCGTTGATGACCAATTCTATACGGTATTCTGAACGTCAAGACTACCAATTGCCCAGAAACCGAGGCCTGAGATCACGATCGTAGAGGACACATTGACATTGATGGCAATCTTCATCATACGGCGATCCCACGCGATTCCAACTCTATAAGGCCGTTTTGATCAATCTCTCGCCTTTTAATACCAATGTAGGCAAAATTCTACGCTCGATAGCACCTAAGTTTTCCGGCAGAACAATCAAGTTAGTGATGCTAATGTCCAATCAGAATTGCGTAAAAAAAAAAGGATAATTAGTAGCCGAATACCGTATTAAAATCCTACTTTATACAAAGAGAAACAGACAGAAAACAAATAAGACAATGGTTAGGCCCTGATGTTGTAGAAAATCTTTTACTAATGATGAATATCCTTTCATCAATAAAATCGAGTACGTACATGGGATTTTACCATCGCTTACGAAAATACGAACTAACGGGCAAAAGACAGTTTCCACACTCCTTACATATAAACTGTCCGTAGCCCTCGAGGTGCGATCAACGAGCAGAACACACGGAGTGAAAGCGAGACTGCTGCTGCATTGCTCCTACCGTTTTGTGTTGGAAGCGCGTGGCTAAAATCTCGCTCCCCCCCCCCCCCTTCTCTCTCTTTTTAACCTCTTTCTCCTTTTCCCTCTGACTCTCTTGTGGTCCCTAGCACGTTGTGTCTCGGCAGAGAAGTGCCGCGACGAGGCCAAGCGTGCACTTTTACTCGATATGAAAACGTGCCTCCGCAGTCCATTCGTTATCGGGACTTCAGTCACACTACGCCTTGAAGCATCATTACGATAGGTTCACGCTTTTTACAGTCACTGGCCATGGATCCTGTGATCGCCACTCTCCTCACACTCGTCCGAGATTGGACCACAATTTCTTCACAGTTCTTTCATGATTCACGGGATTGTTTAACCCACTTTTGAGAGTTCTAATTTGAAGATGCTTGGAAATTGCTTGACTTCTTTCGATTTGTCATAATTTGCGAACGAAATTTCGTGCACTAAAAACGCTGCGAACAAACAAATTGTTTTGTGAGTTATTAATTTATTTCCTTGATCACAAATTTCTTGCAATCGAATATCCTTTCCTTTTGAAAAATCTGATATGAGAAAAGAATATTGGAACAAAAAAATGAATAATGCAATCTCGTATAAAATGAACAATTGACAATGTCGTGAAAAAAAATTTTGTATTTTTGTGTATAAAACAAATGGCGAGAAATCCTATCAAACGAGGGAAGAACAAAAGTTGGTTTAGAGTTTGCGAAAGTACACGTCACGAAAAGCCTTTATAAGACTGAATTGTAATACTACGTTATTGTGTGAGGATGTGGCGGAGTGGAGCAAAAAGAGATAGAACTTTCACCCGTTCTAACGATTATTTACTCCGTGAAACTCACGCGTGGCCTCGAAAAAAAAAGAAATGAAAGAAACCGAGCACTGGAGTTATATAAATATATATTTATACACATAAATGTGTGTAGACATTTCACGTTTCAAGCCCTTTCGGTTAGGTCCGCGTTATCGCTGAGGCTGAAAGACTAAAAAAAAAAATTGCCTCGTTTGTTTGTCGTAAAAATTTCCGATGGTTCGAAGAATAGACGTTTATTCAATGGTACGAGGCGAGTGAGATTCGGTAAAGTAGTCCACTAAGATTCCGGTGAGGTCAGACATAGAAAAATCCTGAAATTTTGAGGTAAGAGAGAGAAAAATATACATGTGGCGAATGCGTACTTGAGGTGATTCGAAACGGTAGGTCGAACTGAATTGAAGGATATTTCCAATTTATTCCTTGGCAATTAGTCGATTGGGCGTTATTGAATACAAAATAAACCGACACAAAATTAACCGTATTTAGTCCCACTTAGTGAAGCTGCTCATAATAATGCAACGTGACATTGATATTTGAATGAACATGAGTTGAGGATATAAACAGATATTCTATGATTGGAACTTTCGTCCACAAACTCTTCGATCGACCGTTACGTATTAAGTAGGGGTAATTTAATATTAAAAGTTTGGGCGTTACGCGATAGTGTTTTGGGCAATATTGATTAACTGAGTTTTGCCAATCAAGATTCCATACAAACGCGAAAAACATTTAAAAAACGTATACATTGGAACGTTTCGACGTGGTGTTGGCGCAAGATGCAAAATACGCCGAATGAATCGTTGTCGGCGTGATAGATAGAACGAGGGATAAAGGAATAGCGAGAGTCGTGGAACAAAAAGCAATAGCATATGGGCGGGAGCAACGGGCCTTTGGAAGAACGATGAAATGTTGAGAGGGATTTGCCAAGCGAGGATGAGCTCAAGGGGAGCTCCGGGAATTTTTGCAGCGTGAATATAAGCCATGGAATAAATGAACGAACTTAGAGAACGAGATGGACAAGGTTCCATTGACCGGCTTTGCCATTGAGCAAAAGCAACCCTCGATGACTAGTATGGCTTAAGTGTGGAAGAGACACGAGGTAAAATCATTCAGTCTTTAATATACAAAGTGACCTAAAAGTAACACGAAATTCTGCTGAGAAAAACCCCGATCCATGTTTGTCTATGACGCATTGTCGGTGAGACCTGAACGAATAAGTAGCAGCCAATCCAAGCGCGGGGAAGAGAAACAGATTTTGCTTGTCCCTTTGACTTCCGCGTGCGTCTGTCCACCGTACCATGATCATTTTGAATTAACAAAAGTTTCGCGATCGAAGAAAAAAATATTGATAAAGACTGTTTTCCTCATAATTTTCCAATCTGATATCATCGTCTATACGTTAAAAGTGATTTTTGAGACAGCCTGTATGTACAGAGGAGACAGAGCGATAGAAAGAACGAGAGAGAAGAAGAGGGAAGAAGAGAGAAATATATTCCGAGCCCCTTTATTTCAAGATGGCTCCCGGAACCCTGGAATCGTTCTTCTTTTCCTTTTCCTTCACCTATCGTTCTACTACTCGCTTCCGCAATACCCCCTCTATATTTATTCGCCGTCCTCGTTGTTCCCGTCCTCCCGTACTTGTCGTCGGCGACCCTCGCCTGCTTTTTCCCATCATGGTTGCCCTCGACCCTCGTTGAACGGAGCTATATCCTTCACCAACTTCGTGTATATAAACTACATATATCTATGTGTACATAAAGGTATATATCAATATAGTATAGTGTACCGTCGAAGCCACGAAGCACGAAACTCCAATATAAGCACCCTACTGTGGATTTGTATGCTATATATACATGCAATATATACATATATTGTAAATATACGATAGCACAAAATCCCATCGATCTGACAGCCTTGTCGCGACGTTTTTCGATAGCCACTACGAATGAGCTCCCTATTCACGCTCCTCGATCTGGAAGAATGAGATTTTGAATGCAACGGAGATAGATTGAATCAACGTGAAAAGGGGAGTGAGAAAAATGAATAAGATCGTTGGCAGGTTTGGTAGTGACGTTTGGACGACCAATGAAATGCTCTATCGGAATGGCATGATTCGAGGAAACTTACCAGTTGATTGGATACAATGGACTTAGTAGGGGCAGTAAAACGTTGATAAAAGGATTTTAATCTCTCGTGTATAGTGAACTTACAGTTTGAATTCTAAATTATATTGCGTACACTTGAAGAATAATTATGTTGAATGAATTTTCAAATGTGCAATTTTCACAGGCTGAATATCGCGGTCGCACCAAAGAGCCGAGTTTTTTTCTGAATTGTCAATGTCAAATGAAACGTGCTAAATTAAAAAAAAAAAAATTAACTCGATGAGCACGGCACTCATAGACCTATTTTCTACATTTTTGGCAAAGAACGTCTAAACAAGTAATCGCGGTTGGCAACACCGGTAAAACGAACCCTAAGAGTTTTTGGGTCCCTCCTATTCTGCTCGACGGGCCACCACCCTCACTTCACGATCGAGCCTCCCCTGACAGTGTGCTTTACGTAGTACTTTTGCCCACCGCTTGTCTACACCGACGAGAATTCGTCGGTCATAAGGGGGACAGGCGTAAAAGGACCCCTTGCAACTCACTCCCTCATTTTTTTCCTTTCTTCTCTCCTATTCATCCTTCTCAGAGATCTTCTCTCTCCCTCTCGTTCGCGCTTACCGATCCTCTTTTATCCCCATCTGCCACCCACGACGTCGAGGGTCCTGCTGATGCTGCTCCGTGAAATCCGAAATGCAAGAAAGAAAACGAAAAAGCCCCTTCGAGGATTGAGACCAACTCACGCGGAAACGTCGAATCCGCATTCTCTTTTTCCTTTTTTCTCCTATTTTTACCCGCTGCATAATGCTTCAGAAGCCCAAATAAAAAGATGTTATCGAATTGAGCCATTTAACCTAATATTAAGAAATATATTTTATTCAAAGTAACTCATACAATCAATGCACTTTTAATTCTATGATGAATAGTTATTTCTATTTATTGTGCCAAATTTAACGAAAATAACGAAATAATTTTTGTTTTTGTTTGTTTTTAACGAAACGAATATAATTTCTGTTTCTTTATTTTGATGTTGTTGCCTTTTTAGCAAATAATTAACACTTTAAAACATCGGAAGTTGGTTGTAAAAGGATCCCTTCCTTTGTTCAATGCTGAGCAAACAAGGCTTTGATAAATTGTCGTTTTTTTTTTTTTTTCGATTCTGCATATCTTATCGATCTTGTTGCAAATGGGTATCTTGATGCGGGAGATTCTCTCATCTTGGAGCTCGAAGAGCCTGACCGGCATCTGGTCGACCTACTGATACAGTTATAGGTGAACGGTGTGGTAGTAGTCGTGTGATGCGCTTCGCGAGTATTAACCTCTTGTATTTATATGTACACACAGGGTGTCCTGCAAAAATACCAGCTTTTTTTCGTACTAGTGAAAGTGCATCCAAAATAGATGAAATAAAGTCCGTCAAAATAATGTTTTTCGAAAAATGCATTTGAATGAGGGAAATTATGAGTCGAATCTATCGATTATTTATGCTCCGGTCATCATTTTTTTCGGCAATTTCTTTCAAAATAAAAACTGAACCGAGAAAACTTGACAAAGACTATTTTTCTTGCCTCTATTAATATCCCATGCGTTTTTAAAGCTTTAGCAATTGGATTCGGGACACCCTGTATACTCGTACATATAACAACATATACATAGATATATATTTGTGTATTGGAGCTGAGAATGAGCTGAGAGCAAGGAAGGATCGAGGTTAACGATAAGACCTTTCTTGAGACGCCACATCGCGAGGCATTCTAAAACCATGAACCAGATGGGCCGTTCTTGTAACGCTCTGTGCTTGAATATGAAGAGAGAGGGAGGGAGAAAAAAAGAAAGAGAAATAAAAAGAAGAGCGAGATTGAAAAGATGATACCGTAGTGTGACTTCGTTTTTTTTTCGTTTGTTTCTCTTTCCTTCTCCGCTTCGAGAGTCGAGACATTTTTGCCGTCAACACAGTTATGCATTATTTTTGACGATAAACAAAATACGGAGATATATGTACATATATGAATTGAAAGCAGCAGCCAGTACATTTACGAAGTGCAAAAATGACCTACGATTCAGTGTAAAACGCGTTTATCAAACGAGGGGAAAAGAGGCTCTTTCTTAACTCGCAAAACTTGGTCATGCGAGAGATAGCTTTCCAGCATGTGTGTTTTAATGTTGCAATTGAGAGACAACGAATGGCCAAACACCCACAAACTACCAATATCACCGATCCACACACAACTCTTTCAGTCTACTTCTTCAGATGCTGAAAATATTCTATTCCATGATGAATAATAGTCACTCCATCTCTTTTAATGGCTTGTGCCCCTATCGCTGTTCCATCGACCTACGCATGACCGGGATAGGGAAAGATTCATTTGACCTTAGTCTCGATTGAAATTCCTGCTTTTGAGGCTGCGTCAACATTTTCGTCGAGCATTCTCCAACAGCACAGGAGGAATATTGAGATTTTGTTACACTAAGATAAATACGTCTTCAGTATTGATCGAGATTCTCGGCTTTTGAATTGGTATTAAAAGCTGTTTATTAATTCTTTGAACGATGAGCAACATTCTTAGGATTTTATACAACAGTTTATGAAAACATTATTTGAAAATAATAAATCATTCGCAATACTGATGAATCTGATCTTACGAAATCTGATCTTTCTCTCCGAGTTATCCGTATTTTCATTTTCTGACTGAGTGCACAAAGAGAAAAAGGTCATAAGTGGACGATAAATCTAGCGAATTGCTCACACACGACTTTCTCAAAAATTATCTCTTGAAATGGAGCCTGACTGGACTCTTGAGCCAACATAACTGGACATAAAAAAATCTAGCGAATTGCCTAGCCGTTCGGTCTTAGAATTTTCCTCTCAAAAAAGAACCTCTCAAATCTCAAATTTTTGCTACCTGCTGGGGTCCCTCGGTTGGTTTTAGGGCTTGTTGAGAGATCGAAACTCTTGTTGGGCCCCCTGGGCTTTCAAGGATCGGTAAAACATCCTGCTTCGTTACAGCGGTCAAAAAATGGAGAAAGGAACAAGGTTTTATTTACAGGACAGACGTAAAGAAGTCCTGAAACGTTCTTTTTTATCTTTTTCCTCAAATTTGCCAGGTTCATGTTTTCTTGGGTAAATACTCTTGTCCACCTGCTAAGCTGGAGTCTACCTAAGCCTCGTACCAACATTTTTTTTTTTTTTGGTTAATAAATTCTAGCTGCATGATCATTAGCGTTAGCAATCTCAAAAGTTCTAAATAATAAAGAGAAAGGATTCATGAAGTATCCGGGAAATCGAGGATTGTTTATTAACTCAAGTTTTCGAAATTTTCGACTAGTGAAACTTTTCACTACAATGTTCATATAAATATATAAATGAAACCCAAAGATCGCAATGCCGTGCAATCTTTCACTTACTTTCAGCCAATCATTATATCATCGAGTTGTTTTATGTTTGAATAAACATAAACACAGAGACTATCAAAGGTTGGTAAAAGACATTGTCGTTGGCAAACACGTGTTTAAAAAAAATCATAACAAATGTGGACCGAGAAGTCAAGCCAGTCGAGTTTCGTTTGATCGTCGTCTGGAGTGTGAACGTTGACGATGACGTTGACGACGATGTCGAGACGACGGTGGGTCTCCCGCGATGTGTGAGCATAATGGAGGCTCGAAAACGAGGCGAAGTGAGGTGAAGAGAGCTGACCTACTGTCGCAAGTGGCTCAGGGCCGTCGCTGTCCAAATCGCCTCTTCCACTCGCCGCACCTCTCTTCTACTCCCTCCATCTCTTTCTTCTCTTCTCCCACGACACACAAGAGCACCCGAAGTTAAAGAGAGAAAGCGAGAGAGAGAGAGAGTGAGAGAGACGCGCATATCAAAACTCTGCTGCATTTGAGCTTCCACCCCCTCATATTTATTTCCTCATGTTTAACCTTTTTTTGCCTTGCGATTATTATCCGGTTAACCGATATTCAGATCTTTATGGTCTACTTAACCCTTCTTACGGTTCTTAGTCTTTGAATAGCTTAGTCAGTGATAATTTTCTTGGCTTCGTCCTTTTGCTGGTTATTCTTGTTCATTTCGTTGTCTCCTTTTTTTCCCTTTACTGCTCTGTCGACTGAATATTTTTCCGTTTTTTTTTCTTTTACTTCTTCTCCAGCTCTTTTTTTTGTACTTTCTCTTAACCTCCCTCGTCGTTCCATTTACTTGCTTTTATTTTCTCACCGCCGCCCTTCCATCACCGTTTCTATTCGCCCCCAAGGGTGCACGAACATATAGCAGCCTCGAACCTTTGTTCTTTTACCAGACGGTGCCTAATAAATTTGCCTTCGCTTCTAATTTCAAAAAAAACCATGCAAAAGGGTTGTTAAAGATTTTTGGCTTTCATGCAAATACTTTACTTTATTGCTAAAAAATGCTCTCTCTCTCTCTCTCTTTTTCTCAATTGAAGTACTAAAAACGATCAGAATTTTAGCTTTCTATTTATTACCAAAGGCTTTTATAAATGTGTTCCACATACGCTCACCTCACTTTTTACGTTTGATTCATCGCCCATGATACAAAGTATACATAAATATAATCGAGAGAACTAGCACAAGATCGATAACCAATCAGAATCAATTGGTGTCAATAAGCAACCAGAATAAGTCGCGGAGAAAAGTACAGTTTACACTGGGGTGAAGCAGAAATAGTATGTAGTGACGTCAATTTAATTTCGGGCTGCTTCAAATGGGGATTTTTATCCGTTTATGAGCAGACCTTCAGTGACGAAAGCTGAATATTACTCTATCGATGCTCCGGAATCATATTTTATAACGATTCCTTCATTATGGTATTTATGGCACTGAATATAATCATGGAGAACTAATTTATTGATATTAATTAAAAGGACTTGAAAACGTCATTATCAGAGTGAAAAGTCAAATTGCCAATTAGTTCATCATTGTTATTCGATACAAATTAATAATATTAATCATAACATTATTATTAAGAAATATTATTATAAGAAAAAGAAGAAATTTCAAACAATTGAACATGCACTTATCGGTTGTTATTTAACCAGATTAAATGTCATATTGAAAAAAAAAACATCAATTTATCCTGTTGCCTCTAACCTCCTTTCGCTGTACAATTTCTATTTGCATTTATGATATTTATATTATTATTATTCATGGGAAATCGAATGAAACTCTCACGCCTTTATGGCCTTTCCGAGTTTCCATAATTTCTACGTGCAACGTACAATCTATGTAGAACATATAGTTTGCAATACTGCGCGCTCTCTCTCTCGTTTGTGTATACCTATTTATATTGCTTGTACATATATGTTGCGCGAAAATATATCGCTTTAACTGCGAGGCCCCGTGCGCACTTTCGTTATTGACTCCCGCCCACAGGGCAGAGTGAAAATCAGGCAGAACTCGATTCAACGATGTCGAGTCGAACTAAGCCGCTCTCACCCTGCCAGAAATCCTATTACGTTTATATTTATGTGTATACTTTTACACACGCGCATGTGGAAAATTACTTATCACGAGCGAATTTTCACAGTGTTGAGAATTTTCCTCATTTTTTTGCTTTTCCCTTTTTTCTCCTATATTTTTCCGTTTTTATGATTCATCAATATTTTTCGTAATTGCACGTAGTATCGTATTTAAAGTGTAATTATAATTGAGGTCAATTGCGAAAAATTATGAAAAGAAAGCACGAATGAGCGGTGGAAATGACAATCGTTCGAGTTTGTTGATACGCAGCAGCAGATACATCCGGAATTTTTCAAAATCATTTTGACGACTTCGGTGAAATTTAGGTGTTTATCAGAGCCTAGTTTTGTAAACATTTATTACGTTATGAATGGAGAAATCGAATCTATTTTAGAAGTAATATCGTGAAAATGTTCTTTTAAAATATCCCATAAAGTTTACAAAGAGTTTAGGTAACATTTAGTATGAACCATAGTAATTTATGCAATTTTTCCAAAAATCACTATGCCCTGCATAGTTAATGTTGCTTAAATTCTCATATTCTCTACAAAGAACGTTTTAAATATTACTTGACAAGAAGATCTGTTCTCTCAGCGTATATACTTTTCGAAATTAAAAAGTGCTGTAGAGAAATTTGTAATGGTAGAAAAAAATGTTCGTTCACCTTCCTCATTGTTAGGATTGAAGTCCTGGTCTACTGGGAATTGAGTATATACATATAAACGGTATCCTTCTGCGCATATATACATATATATTAATATTAGACACAGCACTCTCGATCTACTCTTTCCCGGTGGTCAGTCCCCAAGCCTCAGGTACTTTCAAATTGCCGTTCTTTCCAATTTTGTAAAGGGGCGCAGGGGACACAGAACCGAGAGAGAACGATCACTATTTTCACTCATGAGGCCCGACCGCGATCTCTCGCTATATCAACGAGGTTTTCATCGCACACCCATTTTCGAAACTAGCTTCACTTTCCATTGCGAGCCGTTTCAGAACGAACTGTTAAACCACTGCTTTTGTTCCGTAACTATTCTGCACCAATCTCGTGGGATCCTATTTGAAAAAAAAAGATGGGAAAACAATGCTTTAAAATTGCTACTGTTGAACTTCACGTAATTACAAGCCTCCGTTTTTTCGAAAATTTGCAATACCCTCGCGACTTAAATTTATTTCTCAGTTTTTTACGCCATTCAATAATAATAATGTATTTCATTTGATAATTGAATTGACATTTGCTCGATTAAGTTTTATGGTTGGATCCGATGGTTACTTTTAAAAACATTATCTTTCCATTTCCTCGTTATTTTTAAGGCAATTTTCGATAAACCAGACATAAATCTTATTGCACTAGAATTTACTAAAAAAAATGACCAATTATTAGCAATGCGGGAATTTTGTTCCACAAAGCTCGAGCGCAGTGAACGGCGGAAACGATAAATCGTACCGTCGCGAAGTCTACGTACAAACATACGTCTATACCTATGAGAAGAAAAAAAGAGAGCGAGAGAGAGAGCAAGAGACATGGAGGTTGAAATCGGGCTCGATCTTATTTTTATCTGTTAATTATTTCTTGAACTCGTTTTTTCGATATACATGACTGTATACAAACAATAAACGATTATGTTTTGCCGTTCGACGTTCACAAGCTCATTTACCAACTACATGGACAATTTGTTACGTTGCGTTGTACTTGATTTATGACATAATTCAAATGTAATTACTCAGGTGAGCAGGATTCAATTTCTTTAGCGAATAATACATTCTTTTTTTTTAATATCAATAATTTTTCGACAAAAATTACCGGATGACATCCGATTGAAAATATTTCACACGTTACTGAAATATGAAAATAAAGGCCAAACCCATTGAGAGCTTTTCAACAAAACTATGAGAACCGTTTTTTAGGCGTCGATTTTTTTTCTTCATATTTTTAATTCAACACTTTTTCCACGTGCTGGAATTTTTTTTTTTTTTTTTAAGAACGAGATCAAGAAACGATCTCTAGAATTGGTCTTACCCTCGACAATAGTCTGTCGTCTGATGCCCTGAATTCCGGACGTGGCGGATGAACCTGAAATTGGTCAGTACGAAATTGTACATTCAATAACAAATATTATTATATTATTGCACAAGTTATTCCCAAGCTTAGTGTGACTATGGCGAGACAACTACGTTAATAACGCTTTGCAGAACAAAAAATGGTTCAGGACTTTTTCATGAGAAATTTGTTAAAGTATTTATCCATCGAAAATTGGGCATGATTTTTGAGACACACTATATATGCCCACATTGTCACAAGTTTTTAGTATACGTATTCTAGACGTAAGTTCAACAACAATTTTATATATTTCATCTCTCTACCATCTCTTGAAAGTTTCCCTTGTATAAGAGAGATCAGCAATACGAAATGCCCTCTCCCTACGAGCTTTCTCCTCAGCCTTTTTGTGCTGCTATAGCCTCTCCGAGTTTCTGTCCCTGGGACTCTCTCTTTTCGCCTTTTTTTTTGTTAACCTTCTTCCTTATTCGAACCGCAGATTCGAATATATCGTTCATCAGCCCATTTTCGCATCGCAAGCAATCGTAAACCTTTGTATACCGATGTGTAATATCGGGGAATATTTAACAATGTTTACCGTTGTTTATTTAAATTCTCACCAAGTTCGTATATGACGCGATTATGCGAATAACAATAATCCCTCAAAATTTCATCTCAAATTGTCTTGGAAAAACATTTTGAATTCTAAAAATTGAAAAAAAAAAACGTTCAAAGAATTAACGCAGTCGCGGAAATGAAATTTCCAATAAAAATACAAATGAAATTTGTCTAAATTCAAATCGATTATGTTTATTCTGGAAGAAACCTAACGCTTCAATCTACACGTTTCTTACTCCACTCCATCCTCTTCTTCTCAATATTCTTCTCTTTTTCGATCGTTTAAAAATTAGTTCCGCAAATTAGACATTATATACGGTTGTCCCACGTGTTGTCTTCTCGTCCCTGGCTCTCATGCGCTTCAAAGAAGTGTGTGCTACTCCCAATAAGTGACATCACTCGTCCTCGTCGTGATTACGTAAATTAGTACACATAATATAGTCATAATAGCTGCTGTTGGTAGTTTCATACGTCGTTCGAGGATATTTATCATTATTTTGTGTTGCTTAGTTGTTGAGGTATAATTGAACGTTTATTGTGCATTTTAGCTCTCAACTGGAGCTCAATAAGGGAGCGTATTATAATTTTTCATATCAAAACGAAATTCAAAAGAATATTAATAACAATAATGATAATAAATACAAACGAACATTTTAGCTCTTTTCCCCGAAATAAACTTTAATGGAAAATTAAATCTTATTACCCCAGTTAGATTTTTTATCCGTAAATAGACATATATATCCGCCCACTATGTGGAAAAGCTCAAGGCGATGGGTGTTAAGAAAAATCGGTTGAGCGAGTACACACGTACTCACATCCTTAAGTGAAGACAGATTCAAGGCTCTGCGGATGAGGCACGAAGGGGCGTCTCCGCATGTATTCGAGCTCGAATCAGTATTTCATCTCAAGTGTGAAATTCGATTTGCAGCTGGTGTACAGAGATAGGAGGCCAAGAATGAGAAGTGGAAGTATTACTTATAGCATTGGAACGTCGCTTGTACTTTATAAGCTCTTGAGATTCTTACATCGAACGTTAGAACGAGGAAAAGCCCTGAGGATAAATCCTCATCGAACGTTCCACGAGTGATACGAAACGTGAACAAATCGCATTTCCAATAGTGTGCTCTGGAAACCCAAGAACGGTCGGTGATCAGTAAAGTATTTTCGTTAAAAGGGAATGCTTACAAAATGAAAAATAAAGAAAGTTCTTTAAGTTTGTAAAGTCGGTGGGTGGTATGTAAAATATTTTATTCACGGGCGATTTAAATGTCAAAAAATGACGATTTTTACAGTTGAGACCAACGCTGCTTTGGTCTTTTTTCATTCTATATCAATATCGCTATATTTAGAACTCTTCCAACGTCGGCAATTTAGACGCCGCACTTTAGAGAAACGCGTGTTTCTTTTAATAATCTAAATTCGTGATGATCCTCCAATTTGACGGTATTATATACATACGTATATACAAACACGTCATGACTCTCAATGGTATTAAATTTCGTTTCCTTCTCCTCCTCTTCCGGCATGACCCTCCTTGCGTGACCCTTTTCTCGCTCCCTTCTTTTCTCCTCCGTAACAATACTCTTTCTTTTTTTTTTTCATCGCTCGTCTCTCCCGACCTCGATTTTCAAATACTTCGCTTTTTTTTCGATCGTCGCATACACGCTGGGAATTATTATAGCAGTTTTGAAAGACTCACCTTTTTAATTCGGCACCGTAATACTCTGAATTGAAAATTTCCCGTTTGATGTCCTGCCACGATTGGCTGAATCACAATTACGATAAAACCCATTGTTTACACTTAAAAATTTAGTATGGCCAATTAAATGTTTCCCTAGTGACATTTGACTACTTCCGGAGAATACAAAAGCCAAACAATGGCCTACATACATAAATACATGAAATCTTACGGATTAACAATCGAATAATGAAATTGAAATACGAACGTAGGATTAAAAATAAGTTCCATGCTTGTGTGAATCGGCGTTGAAATGAATGACCGATTTTGAAAAAAGATTAAATGGAAACGAAAGGGAATCGAATAATAGAGTAAATCTAAATAATTATAAAACCAACGAAAAACATGATCGTGCAAAGAATTAATAGAAAAGTCCGTGAACCATGAGGCATTCGATTGCTTAAGAAAAATAAAATAACATAGGCCATAACGATATGCTCGTATTAACAATTTTCAAGTGTTGTATAAATTGCTTTGCGCGAGGCGTCAAAGTGCTTATTTTAAGACGATAAGGTCGAGCTTCGGACTAGAAAAAGAGTAAGAAAGAAAGAAAGAGTGTAAAACGAGCGAGAACTTCGAGGCCGGACTTGAATACGAATGTGCGGTTTTGTATTACGTTTATTCCGTGTCCGTTACTTTGGTTTCTTGTCTTATTTCGCATGCATTTATTCCTCTGTTATTCACAAGCATTTTCTGTTTCGGTAGAATATAATAATAACATGCAACTCGAGATTTTCATAACTGACGTTTTCTCCTTCCTCCGTAAAGCCGTCTTGTTTCTCAAAACGTTATCTTCTTCATCCCCTGGTGAAAATTACTCTTGGGGATAACTGCCGAAACAGCACCCCTCTTAAGGGAGGATACCCTTCAGACAAAGAACCCTTTCTCGAGACAGCATTTTCGATCCACGAAGCGTATCACACCCTTGGAAACTTTTAATCAAGAGAATTCTCGGTCATCCAATTAAACGTATGCGCCAATCTTTCCTTCGTCTTTTTGTACGTGCGAATGTCAGAGTTTAACCAAATTACACGATGGTTGCTCCGTTGAAGGACACCGATTCAGTCTTGGAATAAATCCGCAGTAATCTCTTCGTTGAGAATTTGTGAAGATAATTTTTGTTAGAAAACTTGAAGGTAGAAACCTGCTTGAAATGTCAGAAATGAATCTTGATGGTGCGGATATTCACTAAAGTGACAGAAATCTCGTTTACGGGTCTGATAATATGATGACAACCTTCAGAGACCATTTAATCTTCATCCTTCATTGCTCCTGTTTTTACAACGTTTTGTTATTCTGTCAAAGGATGATAACACATTTTTCGTGGTTTTTTTCTTTCAAGTATACGTTGACAAGCATTGCGATTTGTGAACTAGAAAATCTAAATGATGAAACAATCCATGCGTCATGAAGAATAAACGTTTTGAGAGATCAGGATAATACGAGAAAACTGTGGGTGAATCTTGTTTGTTTCTTTATTTATCCAAGGCGTACCTTTTTATTTCCTCAACTAGGTAATATTAAATCTTTTTTGAGGTAAGAAAACTCCTGAGCTTCCTGTACGTACTCATAAAGTTATAACTACCGCCCGGTGAATGCAAAGTGAGAAGAGAGGGGAGTTGAGGGAATCAACGTGGAAACTGAACTAAACTTTGGTGAATTATGGGATAAAAGTAAGGTTGGAACATAGTGGAGGGTTGGAACGAAAGAACCCAGCCGTCTCCCTCGCTTCCTCTTTTCCCGCACTCCTGCTCGGGCTGGAATGAAAGAGAATACAGGACAGAGGGTGGATCATTGATCCAGCGGGAGGAGGGTCAGAGGAATGGAAACTTCCAGCTTCTGCATGGGCAACTGGAAGCTTTTCGTAGACTCAAAGATCCCAAGGCTGGCTTAATATTCTGATATCTTCTTCCAACTCTTTCAACTTGTATTTATCTCAGTTCGCTCCTGCTGCTTTGTTCCTACCCATAGTTGTGTCATTTTCATTACGGGACTGAGAAGAGAAAGCAACTAAGAAATTGCAAAACAGATGATCATAGGAATGCCCGAACGGTGGCGGAGAGAGAAAAAATATGTACGAAAAGACTGATGAAGTGGGGTTCGAAGTGAGCAACGAGAAGGAGAGACATAGTAGAAGTAACGTAATGGTAACAGTAGAAATGGGAGAGTTAACGAAGAGTGAAAAAATATTAATTAAGTGGCAGGGTAGCAAGTGGGACACCGTTCAACTGCCCAATACTTGGAACTGCCCGGCGCAGTCTAAACGCTGTCCCAATTCTCCAAAATCCTCAAAAAGCCCCGGTTGGGCTGATGGGTGGTTGGGTTCCGTTAAGTAACAATCGTCTGTGCTGCCGAAATCGCAGAATGAGTGCGCTTGCAATGATTAAGCATTTGGTACACGAGGTGCAGTTCGGAAAATGACACTTGTTATTCCACACCGAATCTGCGAGTGGTTCCTGCAGAAAAAGTGCTTTACTACGTTGCGATACTTTGAATCCGGAGTCGATTTTTTTATAATATCGTAAACCAGTACAGCTCGTTACAAAATAGACTTCATCGGTAAGAAAATCTGGTCACTTTCGCCACGTAGTAGCTAACAACAGAAACTTTCTCGTTGGGTTTAATGGGATTCGAAAGAGAAGTTAAATCTTATTTTACTTGATATGCAGGAATATCAGGTTCTACGTAAGCTTTGGATGACATTTGGATGCTGTGTACCTTTAGTACTAAGTACTCTCGAGTTAGGCTCAAATGGAGTCGAAGTCGTTAAATTTGTTTTACGTTTATAGCACAGTCATCGTTTGATTTACAACATTTTCGGAATAAAAAACCCTACAGAACCGCCTACGTTAGAATGACCGTAAAGTATAGTATTTATTTGAGTTAGAGAAACTCCTTTCAATCGATGACATTTACAACTGCATTACACAATAGTCTCGTAAATAATACCATCGAAATTTGTTGGCAGTGAAATGTTGCAGGATCATAGCAGCTTAAAACATACCACAACTAAATTTTCAAAATATTTCCACTCTTTCAAGTCCTGTCCTGATTCGATCCTCTGCTAAAACATTCAGAAAGTTTGAATCGAGTGTGAAACATAAGTTTTTGCCAGTGGTATCACGAAACGAATGGAACGAATTTATCCTATCACAAGTTCGGTTGGAATGTTATTTGTTACGAGAGAAGTCTTCATATTTTGTCTTGTTTAATACAATATTAAAGTTAACCACTTTTTCCTTGTTATAGAAAAAAAAAGATTGATCGGAAAGAATAAAAAGTCAGAATGAGTGCATTTACCCTGAAACTTTAGACACGGTGTGAGCATATAAGAATATGTATATTCGTGAAAGAGATTGACCTATAGAGTCTTCTGCCTTGACCGAGTTTGGCGCTATCCATATCCTCTGTCTTGACTTTGACCCTATTATCACCATACACACACGGACACACAATCTAAACGTCTAATCCACGTTGCGTGATTATCTCTAGCCTTACGCCCAGTGTCGAAATATCCAAGATTCCCCCTCCGTAAAAAGCAAACATTGACAAACGTTCGTACGAAATCATTTATTTGACTTTGGAATGACGTGGTATGTATTAAAGTCATTATTTATTACAGTATTTTTTTTCGATTTCAAATATATGAATATTGAATAGATTTTCAGTATTTTTCTAATTCAGTGCTTTGGCGGATTTTCATCAGACGGGCGCTTTCTTAAAAAGCATCGTATTTGTCTTTTATAAAAAACAGTAACGTTAATATGTTTTCCTATTTTTCCTGTTGAATCTTTCTTCACGTTCGCGACTCTCGTGCAAAGTTACGAAAATGCGGTAGGAAAAAGGTTTGAAACACGAACAACTCTGAGGTCTGAAACATCTTTTGAAAGATAACATTTAAGAAAGTTCATAAAGGACGATGTTTTAATGTTTTCATGTAAGAAGAAACATTCGACGATGCTACAAACGGTAAATCGAACCAAAGTTAAAAAAATGGTTTTTTTTTTTCGCGTATGCAACCGTCGATGATGCAGAATGCGTTGATCGTGCAACCGCGGAAACCTGCGATATGATCGATGTTGTTGAAGGTTTGCCAGGGATTTTCGCAGACTATTTGCGTCGACGCGGTAACAATGTCGCTGCGGTTGCGGTTCATAAACACTACGCTGGGTAAAATATCGGTGAAGCATTATAATCGTATGTGAGCGAAACAAATGAGCAATTTGTTTATTCGAACTCGCAAGCCCCGACGTCAACAAAGCATAAATGACGTTATCGCGTATAGCATCAAAGTTGATTTTACACTTGAATCAAAGCTCATAAACACGACGACGAAAAGAGCCATGGAGGCAAAGACAAACCTACGATATTTGTAGTTATTAGTCACAGCTTCTTTGAAAAGATGCTTACAACATTTTTTTATAACGAGATACATCATGCCTTTTTTAAAGTATTCTGGAAAAGATCAATGCAAAGTTAGGAGGGAACTTGAAAAATTCGAAATACAAAGATTCGTCAAAAAAATTTCAATGTTTGTTACAAACTTACAAATCGAATAAATAACATTTTTGTTATAAGTTCAAAATCTAAATTAAATAAAAAAAGAAATCTTCGTTCCTTCAACCATGAACGAAAATCGTTGCATTTTTCATTCGAATGTTAAAACATTTCTGCGAGTCTAAAAGCTTTGTCCATAACACTCCACGTGCTGTATTATACAAAGTGGTTGTTATTCATATACGAAGTCATGTACGTACTCAAATTTTTATGTTTATTGATACAGATTTGTTTTTGTTTTTTGCTTTTACTTCTGGTCCACCTGCCTTTCTTCCCACGAACTATACCTGTCCTTCTTGTATCGCCTTTCTCTGATTCTAAGAGTATAACATAACCCAAGCCAAGAGATAAGAGCGGTCGTCACTTTGGATGCACTCCAATTCACTTTGACTACATATATATATTGGCCGAGTATATAACCGCATAGTCGCGCGAATCGACGACAAGCAAAAGTGCCAACAGCATCTCGTCGTTTCTTTGTGGCCTTTCACCGCAGAATCTTAAATCTCAATCCGGCGAGACACATTTTCTCCGGGTGAAAATTGTGAAAGGATGCGAGAGTAAAACCGGGCGTTTCGGTATAGAGAAAATTGCGCCAACGTCGAGAAAATCATTCCCACGAAATCAAGTTTTACCGTGTTGATTCGAGCGAATAATATATTTTCTAGTTTTTTGATTAACAGCGATAATAAATGCTGAATATTGCATCATTAAGTGCCAGAATAAAATTATGTCTACTAGTTGATTCAATTAGAATCAAACGCTGAACATCTGTTATGAAAAACATTATTCGCATTGGAACTATTCGATAAAGGCGCAAAGTTAATGTGCATTATTACATTTGTTTGACAATATTATTATTGGCTTGCATATTGTCTGCGTTGCTTAATCCTTAACAAAATATTAAACGAAACAATAACGAGATTGAAAAGATCGAATGATTTTGTTGTTCAACAAAATTGTTGAATTACGAAATGAATTTCTCTGGAACAGCTGAATTCGTTGTATTAAAAACCTTGTATACAAATAAATAAAAGTTTGCTAATTAAAAAATGTTGATAGGATTACAAACGTCGGATGTAAGCTGCATAGAGCGTTCAAGTATAATAACGCTGACTGTAATTTCAGTGATTAGGTCGGTGTACCAAGGTGGGTTGTAGAGACAGAGAGAAAGAGAAAGGGTGAGGTAAAAGGTGAGAGGGTAGCGTTGTTGGTTCTCTCACTGGTTCGTGGGATTGTACGTTGAGTGGGGTGTGGAACGTCGGTTATTCAGCCTTCCCTGGTTCTGCCGTCGACGTCCTCGTTGTCGTCGTCGCCGAGGTCGAAACTAGTGTGCACTGATGTGACACGAAATGTTGGTGCTCTGCTTTGTATGTACGTATAGAAATATGAGTATATGTGTAGTTTATACATGTATATGGACTTTATAAATGAGTTTCTACATCGTATACCTACTATAATGTTCCTATACCAATGCTCGGAGCAGTGCTCGAAGCGTGCACGAAACAGAGAACGACATCAGGTTATAGCTAGTCTCCAAGTGGGGTTGCACAAACAGGCTGTACCGTGATGTTACTCTGCTTTTATGGGTGTGTTGTGTATCCTACAACGAAAGGAAAGGAGTGAGATGGAGGATTAGAAATAGAGATATCGAGAGAGGGAAAAGCGTAGAAGACGAGGGAGGAAATGGTATAGATACGAGTACAGTAGACTCCGCATTAGACGACGTTTTGATGGAACAGACAAAACTGTCCTATGACTGATAAAGTACAGAGAAGTCTTTTGTATGGGAAAAAAAAACCAACAGTATTTTTGATTCAGTAATTTATACCTCTAGTCATGTTCGTCGAACTTCTTATCTAAAAAGAGTGAGTGGCATGAGACCCTTGGATGGGAGTTGAAGAACGAAGACGAGTTGGTAACTAATTGAAGATTTCAGATTTCAGAATGTTCCTTTGTGCCTAAAATGATCGGAAATGTTACCAAACTATTTCCCAACCAGTAGCGAATATGCTGGACCGCTTAATTTTTTTTTTTTTTTTTTTTTTTCAATAAGAAAATCAATATCTTCCGTTGAGGATACTACAATGCAATTATTAACTGAACCACTCATGTCGAAAAGTTATCTAGGGATCTGACGAAAATATGCGCATGGCAAACTTGTGACAGATCGTACTGTATCGATATATACAGATATATAAAAAATTTAACAGCAGGCGAGAGGTTGAGGCATTCTATCGACCAGCTATCCAGCCCGAGCCAGCGGTTCGTTCCGTGACCTGACCTCGTCTGAACCCTCCATTCCACTCTCTGCCCCAGCTCGGCTCTAACACAATCACCGCCACGTGAAACTTCCACCACCTCTATGCAATACGCGAGCGCATACACTCCTGTTATCTCTTTCTCTCTTTTCCCTCTCCCCTCTGTATGCAAGCACCAACCATACTCCGTGCCAGGACCAACTACCCTTCCGCTGGCTTCTCTTCGTCCCTCACCATGAGCTTCGCGTTCTCCAACCAGTACCGATCCTCCCAACTGGGCAACCGACGCTGCTCCCCGTGCACCCATCGTTTTCCGCTGTACGATATTAAACACCCCCAACTCCCTCCAATCTCCAGTCCACTTCTCTCGAACTACAGTTCAACCAAAATGAACGGGTCTGCCATAACGGACCCCTCTCAAACCACCCTTCTTGCTTAAGCTATACCACCATGATCAACGGATGCCGTTTCGCGTTTTCATGCCACGGGGGATTCTACCTCCTCGTCCTTCTCTTATTCCGCCGCTACTATCCACATACCGCTTTTCTTCACTTTTTCTCTTTTCTATTTCTTCTTTTCTCCCTCCCCGTATCAGGTTCCATAGACTGCTACAAAGTAAATCATGACATGAATTGTCCGATCTATCTACTTTCCTCGAATAGTCATGTGGAGAAAACTTCCCGAGACAGACGTTCATATACACTGAAAGTAAAGAATGTTGGATCACCAAATTTCTGGATACGGGCTGCCAATATTATTCGTAGTAGTTAACAAATTTATCAGATCACACCATACAGCTATTTTGACGGAAAACAATGCGCTATCAACGAAATCTTTCAATAACATCGATTTCCATTGAATCGATGAGTTTTTCCTTCCAGAACCTTTCGTAGTATTTCCAGCCCTTCCTGAAGCGAATATTGATATTTTCATCGTGATTGCCATCATTGTACTTTCGTGCACCGCTCTCCCGATAAATTTTGTTTTTTGAATTAGATTAACGAACATATGCAATACAGTTGGTGTTCAATATTTCCCTGGGCTTGATACAATCAATTCACGATTAAAGAAAGAGAATTTGACGAACTTTGCATGAAAAAAAAGGTTTTAGAAAATAAAGAAAATACGAGGTAGAAATTCTACAGGAAAGCATTGAGTCATGGTATATATTCATAGAAAATTACAACTCAAATGGACTTCATTCAAGACTTTTTGCCTCGATTCTCGATAGACTTTTGAAGATTGGTTTCATTCATCTTACGGAGGTCGAATGCATCACTCTACTCAAATGGATAAGTAATTCGGATTGGGGTTCGCAAAGGATATTTTTCCCGAGAACCAGCTCAACTTAAAAGTAAAAATACAAAAATGTCGATCGATTATCCGTAATTAAATTCTATTCAAAGTTTCAAGGGATTTGGAGTAAGTCCTTGGAAATTTAGGATTATATGAAACGTAAGATTGGAGCAGCATAAAATTCGTGTTTTTTTTTTGTATCAGAAACAGCGAGTGAGTCTTTTTAGATTTTCTCACAACTGTTATGCGCTGGTTTATGAGATTTAACTAAACGTTCCCAGTCTACCACAAAAACTTTTCCCTCCCTGTAAAACTCGAGTCGTGCCTCTGCTGAAGACACAACCCTGGCTGTTTTGTTGTCCACAAAAAGTTTGAGCTTTGACAAATCGTGGAGGAGAACTTGGCGTTTTGTCTCAATAAATTCACCGAGTTTTTCCGCTGTGTTTGACTATTTACGTGGAGACTCAAGGATGGGTTTTATCGTTAACCCAAGCCCGAGGATTCCCAGTGGAAGCTTCGAGGAAAAATGCTTTTTGGAGGATGAAATGCTGCTCCGAAGGCTGCGAAGGCTAGGGGAGAATAAAGGGAAGAACCCTCGGGAACGAGTCGATGTTAACCTCGTCCGGGAAGCCGCAGCGCTCGCACACTCTGGGCTATTATCCGGAGCACGTTTTACCGGTATTGGAATTTCGTCGATAAATTCAAACGGGCAACTCGATCCGGAGGGTGCACCGCGGGGAAGCTCCAATTAAAATAAAACGTTCGAAATAAATCACAAAACTCATTGATTGCTCGAAAATCCGGCTAAATTTTTATTATCCTCTTGATTCCGAATGTACATTCCACAAGTTGTTTGCATGGAAGTATAAATTCACACTGAATAATTATCGGATTAAAGATGAATCAAAACTATTAATCAAATATTATCAGTCAGTATACTCAATAAACCCATCAGCATTGTTTATAATTTATCATAACTGAATATACACCGGTCACACAGAGTTCCAAAACCTCAGTCTGGAATTCCATAATTAAGTGTATTCGGTTGAATTCCGATGAAATATGATTCATCACTAAGCTATATCTCCAAGTTTACAAAGCCCATTGAATGTTAAAGGGACACATCTACGGTGAGTGTATCTTTGGACACAAATACAGGCAAAGATTCCATCCATTTTGTTTGGTTATGAACGAGAATGATAATTGTATACCCAAGCTATTTCAATGAGCAATAATAAGCGACACATCATTATGGAACAAGGATCAGGGTGGAGAGGCTACGGGGGGAGGGACAGACGGGGAAACAACTCCGCCCGTTGGCACATTCACTCTTCTCCGGTTCATGCGAGAGCAACATGCAACCCGAGAGCCGTACAACCGCATTTGGTGGTGCAATCGCGTAAATAGGCTTTAGAAAGCACGTGTGTATGCGGCAATCACTGGTGGCCCTCGGATACGCTACGGCTGCTCCCAATCTCGTTTCCAACGTATATGTGATGCATAGGACAATCGTTTCTCCACATATCTAGATAAGACTTGTGACTATTGTAATTATTTTATTAGAATCTCCCATGTATATTTGTTATCTTATTAGATCAAAATATATGTCATGTTAATACTGCGGTAGTGTATCGAATTATAGGAATTAATGAACTTTTTGGGCCATCGTTGAACTTACATTGTCCCGACTATGTTTTGTGCTCTTTATTTTTTAATTATTAAACCACCATTTCATCTATAAATACCGGGGTTTTTGGCGCTCTTTGGTCCCTAGAATATTCTCAATTGTAAAAAAAAGTGCAGTCTATAGAATTGAATAAAATATTTCCGGAGTGTTCTGTACGGTGGTTTTTGTTAAAAAAAAAAGAAATCAAATTTCAAGCCAACTGTAGGGAAGAGATCACGTCCAAAAGGTTTAAGGATCGAATTATTTTATCGAAATGAAATTTATTCGTTAAGAGTTCGATATCCACGGGATCTAGATTTTTGAATATTTCCATAATACAATTCGATCTCTGTATTTGTATGTCTGTTAAAATTATGCTAAATCCTGATGGAACTATACTTCGTTTCCATCAACACTCATTCGATTTAACATCGTGACTAAAACCTGAATATAATTTAACTGCAAATATCGCAAGCGATTCAGCAGGTAAAGGTATTCGTGAAAGTGAACACAGCTTATTATCCTGTTACAAGGGTTACAGCACAATCCCTCTCACGGTCCGTATAGAAATCAAGTGAAATACCTTCGCTGTATGTACGAGCAAGTTAATAGGCAAATGTTTGCAATTCCGAAGCGAGCAGCAATCGACGCGAGAACCCTGATGGTTCGTTTTCCCTCATGTACGCTCAAAATTCCAACACGAGCAAAACCTATGTACGTTTTTGCTTCTATCCGGATGTTTACCAAAAACAGTTATTTGTCGAACAACATTAGATAACGAGTAACAGCACACTAAATATTCGTGTTATTGACATTTCATTTGTTATTTCAATAAATATGAATTTGTGACTGAATTATTCATTTTTTTATTATATTTCGACAACGTCAAAAAAATGCAATGATATAAAACTGCAGTTTACACTTAATAATCAAGTTTCAAAGTTGTGTACTATAGAAAATCTCATGTTAATTAGAACGGAAACAAAAATTGTTGGCATACCATCAGATTTTGTCGAAAAATTCACCAGAAATTACTCTTTAGGCTCGAATCATTGAAAGTTTTAAAAATATTATATTTGACGCAGTAGTCTCGCTGTAGCCATCTTCAGAGGTTAATCCTCTGCCTAGTTTTTTAAACACCTGTAGAATAATCTAATAATCTTAGTTGTCTTAACTTATAGAAATAGAAGGACATAAACTGTCAAGAAAATGATCAAAATTCTTGCTTTTTTTTAGACAAACACATGGTCCTTTGTGGATAGACAAACAAAAAAGCATTTAGACAAACACATGGATAGACAAACACAAAACATAGACAAACAAATCATATGGTCCTTTGTAATTGAGAAATTTAAAAAATCTGTAGAAAAGTTTGATGGTCTTTGTTTGTGAATATCTCGAATATAGGATTTGACATTCATTTGAAAATTGACTCCTAGTTTTACAAAAGTGTCCTGAATGTATCCTAGAAATGAAAAAAAGGAATCCTGCAGAAAAACGCTCTGGCGAGAAAACCACCTTAAAGATTATACTTAAAAATTGGGCGACGACATTTTGTCCTAAAATTGAATCCGTGTTCTTGTCAAAGGTATATTTCACCTGCGTTGCTTTATATCAAACTTGTTTGTATGATATTGGAGTGAAGAGAGGCGGTAAATGAGTAAAAATTCACGAGAGAATGAGAGAGTTCGGTATTCTGACGTAACACACGACGAATTTATTCAGTCGCGGAGCACTCGACGAGGGAGCGCGATTCGAGTGGCTCGTTGTCTTCGAGGCTCGCTAAATTCTCGCGAGAAAGTTACGTGACCCGATCGAGTGTGCCGTTTTTCTCCGGGGTTCGTTTCTTCGACGTGCTCTCGAACGTACCAAGCTTCGAATCGAGAAATCCTCTCAACCAGGAGTTACGAAAACAGTTCTATCCCTCTTCCCTCCTTTCCCCACTTTCCTTCAACTTCTTCAACGAATCGAAAAATCCTTTTGTGCTAAATTCAGCATCCAAATGGCTTTTATCTCCATATTTATTCTTTCATGTTTTTCCTCATCAAACTGTGGTCGATTCTTTCACTGCATATTTCTTTTTCGTGGCTCTTGCATAAGTATTTTTAGAATTTTCAGTACTTTCTTTCAACTTCATGAAATAATAATTCCACAATGGGATTAAAGTGCGAGGAATTAGAAGCAGAATGTGAATTACACGTTTCCAAGATGAAGCTCATTAAAGGTCGAGAAAATCCAAGAAAAACGTAAACAAACCAAAACAATAGTTAATTACAGTAAATAAATTTTTTTTTTTTTTTCAATTTTTAGCGTCACAACTAAATATATAATTTTAATAATACTTTATTCATTCAACATTATTCAATTTGATAAAATAACACGATTCTATCTAATTGAATACTAATTACATTTTCAATAGAATATTCAATTTTTATTTTGAATTATATATTTTGTTGATAATACGTTGCGTTAACCCGTAACGTATTTTTCGATTACCTCTCCCGATTCGTGTAATTACTTTTTGCGAAATTATAATACACCGGGACCTTTGAGGAGCGCTTAACAATGAGTGCGAGAGAGGCGAGTGTATCGGGACCTATGGGAGGTGAGAGGGAGAGCGAAGAACGATAATGCGCCACCGCGTGCATAAAGCCGGACCTCGACACTGTTTACTACCACTTTTCTTATTTGCAATTGCCCCCGTCTACCGTCATCACACAAACGCTTCAGTGTGTGTGTGTGTGTGTGTACATTAATATATGTATACAATTGAAGATTATAAACAGAAGTATATATGTGTATATATAAAAATAAATGCATTATGTACAGGTATGAATGTCCGTTCCCTTTTTGAGCAGAGCTCGTGTTATTGAAGCACACGTGCATCGCCAATCTCCTTCCTAAATGAAATAACAAAAATCGTTGAGTGTTGCAAATCCACACGTGCGTTCTATCGTGTCCTCAACTTTAAACGTAACCTCAGCACTATTGTCATTACCTTGCGATGTAGCATTCCGAAAAAATTCTCATTTTTTTCATTCTTAAATACCTGCATTCAGAAAAGACAGTCAAAAAATTTCATTCCTTTTTCTCACTGCGAAATAGAGTTCTCTGTTTAACTTCAAGGAATTATTTTGTTCGAATTGAATATTTGTATATATAGAGCTTTCTAAACAATGGAAAACTCAGCTTTGTTCGAGTTATGAATGAAAAATGAATAAGGTTTTAAATAAATTGACGAGCAGGGAATTGAGGTTGGAACAATATTTAGATTCTCATTTCTACCATATCCCATTAAATATTATCATTAAATAATATTTAAATATGGGTTCGCCACCCTACGTGTGAGTTCTAAGACTCAGAAACTTCTTCGTCTTCTTAGGCATAAAATTAGTCGTCAGTCAGCATAATAAACCTACTTTGGTTCCCGCAAATTATACACATCCAGCGAGCAATTCGTGGATGAGAGATGGCTCGACGCTCTGGGCCACGTATATAGTGGTTGAAGCGAGAGGCTTCTCTTGACTACTCTACTGGCGACTGTACTGAATAAACAGTCTTTTAAATAGATTTTTTCTAAATGTAGTGGCGTTACTCGAATATCGATATATTCCCAAAATATCTCCGAAATTCGTATGAATGCCTTACGACCAATGACGACATTGACGTAAATGTTTGTGATCAGAAATAATGGGATTTTTTAATGAATTAAGTGATTTATATATATCATTTTTTAACTAATATCAACGAGATGAACTCTCAAGTCCCCTTTTAGAAATATTTTAGGTGCCTTTCGTTCCAAATTGGTTCGATGAAATAACTTCAACCAGTAAATGTCTGGGAATGAGATTGATAGTAAGAAGTATTCAACTACGATTTCTACGCTCTTATGGACTACAAAAATCGATCAAACGAAATCAAAGGTTTTAAAGTCTGAAACAAACACATGAAAAAGAGAGAAATAAATAATGCTGAGTTTTAGTAATAACGTTAAAGATAAAGGGCTAAGTACAAATTCTGTGCCACTTTGGTTCGCTCGTGCTCAGGTAGGCACTTTAGTACTTTCCGGCGTCGGTCGTCGGGTCGACGAGTGAGACCTCCAGGGCCATTTCCGAAGAGGGTCAAGGGGACCTTTTGCTCCGAGCCACGGGCTCTCCTTCCGTCCTTATTTCAAGAATACACATTATATAGGTTAGGACACTCATAGCATTTTTGAGCTTGCACCCATTTAATTTTTGGTTGGCCTATAAACAATAAACCTTTGAAAAAAATAAACGAAAACCATTTTTTTTTTTTTAATTATGTGTTGAAAACTGCTGAACGAATTCAACTCGAAATAATAATTTTCGTATTCAGTTCAATGGATCGTAATTTTTCCATTTATTTCAATTAATTCATTCATTTTTATAGGTTTTCGATGCAATATTATATGGATTCAGGAGGGACGTCAAAAATGTACACATTAAGGTCGACTCTCAGTTCCTCAATTCATGATAGAACAAATTCTTATTTTCACTATTCCTCTGCTGTTGTTTTCGTAATATAACCAACCGGTTTGGTCTTCGAAATGTTCGGTGATAATTGCTCGTATCATAGAAAGTAGTGACACCATTTCAAGGATCATCTTGTCTCAAAAAAATTATACAAATTATCGAAAGTGTGAAAAAATAAGTGCAAACATTGTCGTTTTTTCACAAGACAAAAAAATAGTCACAGTCAAGTAAGTAAAAAAAAAAAGTAACGGAGTAAACAATCTCTACTTTCATAGTAACATTGAAACTGCGGAAGCGGAAGGAACGAAAGAAAAAAGGAAAGGAATGGAAGAAAGAACTCTGTCTGTCCGTTACTTCTTCGCCCTTAAACCGCTGAACCGATTGAAATGAAATTTGTTTCGAAGATAGTTTGAGTCTCAGGGAAGGACATAGGGTAGTTTTTGTCAAGAAAAGCTTGAGGGTTTGTCCAATAAGGAAAAGTATTGAAAATAAAATAAAAATATGCCCCCAATGCAGCATCCGACGAAAAATTGGCTAAAGGGAGGGCAAAGTCAAGAATCGCGGCATCTATTTATAATTTGAGGACAACCTTTGAAACACTCTATACTTATGAAGCTCTTGGGTCGAAGTAGACCAAAAGTAGGGCCATATCTTGGTTTTTTCTTTCTTCACCGTTACACAAGGCGCGTGGAAGCGCGATGCGTGATTCCGGCACAGTACCTTCTCCTCGACCTCCTCTTTCTTCTTCGTCACAAGCTTCATCGTCATCGTCGTCTTTTCTCGTCTCGTCACGGTTCCATTAATAACGCTCCCCGAAACGGTCCTCCCGGATTTGGCCCTACTACGTTTTGTGTGAGTAACCCATCTCGGACTTGTGTTGCCTCGATTTCTCGAGCATTGCTTCGTTTGGCTTGTTTTCAACCTCATTGTCAAGAATACAGTAGAGATACGAATCTCGTGACATACTATTATGAATAAGACCTTTTCGGCACAAATGGTCTTAACAAACGACCGAATTCTCTGAACAACGAAAACATTTTTCAAACGATCTTACGATATTTGTTTGCCCATGAATAAATATACGATTGGCGAAAAAGAAAAAAATTATTATAAAATAAGTACGAATTAGTTTCACATTAATTCGATGTATTGAACAAAATTTTATTACTGGTTTCAACGTTTTTTATTTAATTCTCTTTATTCTTGTGTATTTGTTTTTTTTTTTTTTCTCACGATTCTTTTGCTTTCAGGATCTTATGTGATATTCTTTTTCGCTGTAGTCGTATTTATCACATTATCACACTTACAGCAAAGTGGTCGGGTCATAAATGACGATGGACTTGTAAATATTGAGTTATTTGAAATGTCACTGTTTAATGACGTTTCCAACAGGCTGGTATATAATTATTATGCAATCAGCTGCCGCAATGAAGTACGTAATTCTTTCAGCACGAATGGCCCAAGTTAATACTTCGGGAAAAATATTATTTAGTTATAAAAAACAAGAGTTTTGAAATATTCATAATATAACACGTTTATTTAACTAAAAAATCAGCAGTTTTCTGTTTTATCGACTGTCAGCTCTTAACGTTAAAACGAAAAGAGTATAACGAGTGTCCTTGCTCTTAGAAAATTTCGCGACTGCCTAGACGAGAAAGTAAATATTAAAACGAAATTTGTCCTTGCCCCCTTTACTCACTTTCTAATGACCTAAAAAATCGTATATTCGCTGGAACAAGCCGACTGCAAATTCTCTTAAAATTTTACCCTTACCTTTATTTTCATATTGAAAAAAGTAACTAGTAAATCTAAAAAAACGTTATACCTTCGCGAAGATTATCCATCGAAAGAAATTTGAGAAGAACCTTGAAGAAATTCTAAGTTTGGAAATCTGAACTCCGTCCTTTTTTTAATGGCTTTGTTATTTAACCTTTAATCTAGTTGAACTTTTAATAAATGTATGTAATAAAACTAAAATGTTGTTTTTCTGAATTTATCCGTCAGCTCACACGACTCCACGTTATTTCTGTATCGATAAGATAATAAATACCTCCATCCTTAATGCTTTGAGCCATACATTTTCCCTCACGTGCATTGTCTAAAAATTTCGAGTTCGAGTTACTTCCGTACTTTCTTTATTTTTCAAATCAAGAACAACCGTATACTAATTTTTGCAAAAGTTCCGTACATTTCTTTGAAATTCATTGAGTTCGTGGAAATAATTGCCATTCTGTTGTTCATGACAGTTTAGTAATAAATGTATTTTTTTTTCGCGGAACAGTACAAAATTCTACGATATACTTATATATGGCGTTTGTGCAATTCAGGAACAATGATTTTTCATTCTTTTTATAAATTCGAAGTTCAATTGTTTGAAGATTTTAATAATTTTTCTGGAAAGTTTTCGTTTCGGGGTTGTCACTTTTTTACCTGCAACGTGCATGTTCCTTTGTTAAGCATAGTTGTAGGGTTTGCGCATATTTATATATATATTTTTTTCGTTCACTACTGCATCTCTCGGAGAGTTTGAGGTCGCGCGGCTGACCGAGCAACGCAGAGAGGTTAGGTGGGATAGAAGATAACACGTAATAAACGATAAACGATGAGCGAGTTCTCGTGCTCATCGAGAATGGCCCAAAAGTCTTTCATTGGGTCCGACACAAGAATATCTTTTTTCGGTGAGTATTGAAACGCCTGTTCGTTGTAAAGAGTTCCCCTGGCCGTTGAATTTTCACGGCGGTTATATTTCGCGGCGGCGTCGGCGCGTGAACGTACCTGGATCGCAACACGAGGTCGAGTGCGCGCGCTAGAACGCTAGAAGAGTGGCGGTTGGTCGAAAAGAGCGGCCGAGGGAACGGAGTGAGGGGCGCATACAACGAGCGACGGGAGCGCCTCGATTCGGCATAGCCGAGACGTGGAAGAAGACTTCGACAAGACTCGGTGATACTCGGCCGAAAAAGTGCGAACATTGCCGAGCGGCGAGACTTACGTTCGGGATTTGTGGTGGGAGAATCGGATTTTCAGATTGTTGGCCACCGTTAGCTCAGTCGTGCCAACGACGAGGTTGGAGTCGGAGTTGAGACTCGCGATCGGATACACAAAACCCGGCCACACAGTCGCGCCCGAGCCACCCGGTAGAGCTTTTCGTCGCGATCAGTTTTTTCTCCCACAACGAAACAGTGACCATCAAATAAACAAGAGGGAAATACTATTAAAAAAAAAAAAAAATTCGAGTGTTACTGCAATCAAAGTTTACGTTGCAATCAACCTTGAATCAACACTGTGGCGCGAAAGTACGAGTAAGAGTGGCAATTTGGAGTAACGAAAGAGTGTGTGCTCTCGTACACCGGAAGTGAAGAGGAGTAAATAATAAATAACTAAACATAATCCGAGGATTTTTTGTTGCGACGCTGTTTTTTTTTCGTTCAAAAAAAACGAGCGCAATTCATGGGTTTCCGTGGACCAAAAAATTAAAACGGCGACAGATGCCTGCTTGGCTTATTCCTTCGTGCATCATCCAAAAGCTGCTCGAACCAGTGTCTCCCCTCACCCTCTCCCTCCGTCTCCCTTCCCACGTATAACGATAATCGTTCAAACCTCGCGCGTGTGACCTCGCCGCGGGGGACAAGTCCAAGTTTCTTCGAGTACCAACTCTCACCGCGTATACACATACACACATACATACAAATATTCGTACACCCGAGATTCGTAATTCACGTAAACATGGGTGTACGAGAAACAAAGAGGAATTGAGGATCAATATTGTTTTAAATGATAAGAATTCCGCGAGTGTAAATTACGAAAAAGCCCGAAGAGATATCGCGAATAAGGAGGAAAAAAAGTTTTTTTTCACGACGACAAAAAAAAATGAGCAGTGATACGTTCGTGCATACATTGTGATATAAATCTTCGTACGTGTACGTGTGTACATACATACACATATACACACGAATATATATAAATCCTACATCACTAGCATTTGGTATACGACAGTGTACGTATGAATCAACGAATGACGTTTTTTTCCGTATTTCGGACGAAGGAATCCTTGTGACAATATTTCTTCCAAGCGCACGATTAGTTTTCGTTTTTCTTTTCAACTTTCGTTGGTACGACGATTTTGAAGAAAAGTCTGCTTTGTCCGGGAATCAACGAAAAGTGCGAAGAGCGCGTCAGGGTAGTGGAAGTTTTCGTGGAATTCAAAGGATAACATAAAACAACGTGCCGTGGAGAGTGAAAAGATATTATAAATAAAGAAGCGCAAAAAAAGGTGACCCTGTATTTGGCTCGGTGTTCAGATATGACAGGCTTGCTTCGTAAAGGCCAAGGATCGACGATAATAATACGCGCGCATGTGTCCAGTGGGATTTAATAATAAGACGCTCGTCGCGTATCTGGATACCTTGACGACGCCTGCAGCAGGTCTGCCCCATGGTAGGATGGCGCTGGCGCGGTATGTCCACATTTTCACCTATAACTATCGTATGCGAATGTATATATCTCGTTTTTCAACGAAATACCTGAGAACTTTACACGAACCTGGATGATTTTATCTTGACTAGGTTTGCATAGAGAACAAACGTCAAAATTCAACGCTTTTTACTGAAGGCCTTCGTGAAATCACGAAAGTTAATAATGCCTCGAAACTATTCATCTTTTCGCACACGGTTTCCACTAAATCTCGTTACGCTTCAAGGGCATTGACTCTTACCGTACTATTGTTGTATTCAAATTTGTTCGAGTCGAGCGGAAGTTATAAAAGATTTTGTTGCAACAAAGATGGAAACAGTGTCAGTTTGAGAATTTCCGAAAACATTTTCTGTCAGGCGTGAATTTTTTTTCGATTTCTCGTGAATGTGAAAGTCCTCGAAATGGAGGTTTATAGAACATCGAAAATAAACTACAAACTTTTTTCGCATGTGCAGTTTTAATTGAAATACTTTTTCCAATGAAAATTTTGAAAAAAACTACAAACTTTTGTTCTTTCCGAAAATGAGGTTTTTTATTACATAACCAATCGAGTTTTCGAAGGCTGTTCTCTAAAAACCGATTTCGTAAAACAAATTTTGAGGCAGACGTCTTAAAAATTGTATTTATTCTTTGTGACGTTACATTTTTTATTCGTTTTGGTGTGGGAAAAAAAAAAAAAGTTTTCGTTTTGTTTCAAGACGCAGCGGTTGAAATTACCGACGAAAGCCAACGTTTCGAAACATTTCATAAATAAATTTTATTTTACTTCACGTTTTTACAGTATTGTTTTGGCACTGAGATTGTCTAGACTTCCTGTTATTAGCGTCGCCGATGTCATTGAGACTTTTTAATCGCCTTCCCCAAATAAGTAAATATTTTATTATTGGGTTGAAATCATTATTTAAAGTTTTTTCATGGCATCATATTGATTTTTTTTCTTTCATATCATGAAATAATGTTTATTCTGTTGATGGTCGTGTTTATGAAATACGTCAGAGGCTTCTACAACTTTTTTTATTTCGTAAGTCTGCAGTTGATTAACAATAACGGAATTAATTTTATTTCGCAAAATATTGTTAAAACACTACATTGAAGCTGATTTTTGTTACTTCGTGGAAAAATGTTGGCGAAAAAAAAAATTCCAGAAATGAGCAGGCATTTGATAATAAAGATTCGTTTATTATTTGTTCATCACATTCTCATCGTGTTCAAGCATTTTATTTATTTTTGGACCACGGTTCGGAGGTTTTATATTCCGAAAAGATTGCTCGATTTTTTCTTTAATAAAAATGATAATCAGATGTTCCTCTGCAAAATAAAGGACACGATTTGATATGTTATAGATTTGTAGGTTTGAAAAATATTGACAGAAATCAAGTTGAACATATTTTAGAAATGTGTCATCATCATGGCGCAATTACTTGTTTCAAATAATTCCTGCAACTCGACACATGGCTTGTTGTTGAATATTTGCTATTTTCCTGATTGGTGTCAAAATTGCTCGGCGAAATCCGTTTTCATATTTCATGCATAAAACAAATGAGGATTTTTCGTTGGACTTGATTTCTTGATTGCTCGACCGATTTGTTAACCACGACCGTGTAAATGCCCTCGTGTCGGAGGTCTAACAACGCCGAGCGAGGGACGATATAATAGAGAGAGGCTTTAATGCTCGAGAGAGAGAGAGAGAGAGAGAGAGAGAGAGAGAGAGAGAGAGAGAGAAAGAAGGAAAAGAGAGAGAGAGAAAGAAAGAGAGAGAGAGAGAGCTCGTCCAGAGACAATTAAGGTCGAGTGCGCGAGCAACTAACTCGACTGCTTCGAGACCATAGTAAAGTGAGTCCCCGTTCCGTGTACAAAGTGTAGCGCTCGTTAAAAAACGAAATCATGAAAAAAAAAAAATGCATTAAAAATACAACCACATTTTCTCGTAAAATCTTCATCATTTTAGTCAAATTATTATTTTTCATTCATTTATTACATTTAAAAATGCCTTGTTCAATGATTCACTGGAGAAAAACCTTTCAAAGTTTTTACATTCCTATGAATTGACATTTTGAACCTCTTCGAGGTTATGTGTTTACAGAATATCCCTCTTCATGTTCAGCTAAACATGATTTCCGGCCTTCTGTCTCGTGTTCTCTTATGTGTAGAAAAATAAAGGCTCAGTAAGCCCCGAAGTCGATTCACTCACATCCCTCTCCATAAACAGACGCAAAAAAACATCTAGTACTACGAATTTCATAGAGCTCATGAAATACGAGTCCTCGAGCTATGGAAATATTAATCATGCAGAAATAAATTGCTAAATAAAAATCTTGCAAACATATCGACATACATTTCGTTTTAGAAGTTAACGTAAAAAGATATTAAGTTTCAAGGATAATGTTTAATATGAATTTACAGTTTGAGAAATAACATCCTTTTACTGAATCTAAACGATAAAAATATTTGATTCTTTGAGATAAACTTCGTAAAATATCTTTCTGTATTGATCAAAAATAAAAAGGAATGAAAAAACAAGGAAGGAAAATAAAATAAATAAATAAAATAGCAGCAAATGTTGACATGCATTCATATTCACATTATTATGTTTACATTGTCATCAAAATTTAGTTAGAAATAATTATTAATATCCACATGGCTCTGTATATATATTTAAAATGAATACATACAACACGTGTTGTGTATTAACGTTGAGTGTTCCAAAGACGACGGAAGTTCGACAGCTGAGGTCGAGTAGAAAAATGTTCCGCTTCGCCTCACCCACTAGTCAATGTCGTCCGGTTGCCTCACGGGCTGGCATTGAATGAATTTTCTTTTACAACTTACAAATATCGGGGTTTTAAAACAATAATAGTAAAAAATAATCGTGGTGCTAAAAATTATTGTATTATAATTATAATTATCGTTATTTTTAATATCATTGTCGAGTTTGAGTTACTTTTACGTTAACATCGATAAAACCCCGTTATTCTTGTTAGCGAAATAATTACTGACTAGATCTTTTTTCCATCTGCTCTTCAATTGTAAATTTTCACCCAATTTAGTGCTTGGCTGCTACTTGTTCTCTAAGACATTTTCTCTCACTTTCCTTTCCGAATTTTGGAATTACGATAAGACAGAAAGAGCAAGAGAGAGAGAGGGAGAAAAATTCCATTTGTAAATTATGGGTGTACGAGGAACACCAGTTGTTTCGACCTACTTGTATTCGTGCTTCTTCTTCGATATTTGTGAGCTTACAAACACATATTCATGTAATTGTATTCCTGTACACGTGTGTTTATGTGAATGTTGATATTTATAAATATATACGCACGCGTGGCTATGGTTTGTCACTTTTCGTGCTGGTCGAACTTCCTCTCTGTTACAAGCCATTGTAACGCCTCGAAAATATTAACGTGCCACAATACGCTATAGCCCACATACAGAAATAATTACACATACATATGGACGACGTACTTTTCGTCATAAACGCCCGTTAGGTTTTGAACGAGTGCATTTGTACCAGAAAGATTTTGACCCTTTCTATAAACTGCTGACAAGAATCAAAAAAACTTGTTTTTTTTTTTTTTTCCATTTCTTTGTATTCGTTCTAGTTTTATATCGCTTTTCGACGAATGGCCCCCCAACGAGGATACACGATCCTAAATTCTACGAAATGTTTCATTTATCCTATGTTTACAAACGTGCGATTCTGCGAATGAGCATTTTTACTTTTTTTTTCTTCATAACTGTCAAATATATTGGGATTGAAATAAAAAGCTGTTATGAATACATTCTTAGAAAGTGCACTTTTCGTTGAATCGAGCGAGCGTTTCAGTTCGAGATTTTATTTCGATAAATTATCGGTGGTTTATTTAATTTAATTCGAGGCTTCGGTGCAGAAATAAAATTCTTTAAATTACATTTCTTATTAAATTTTAAACGTTTTCTTTATGGCTGCGCCATATTTTTTTATTTCGTTCGACGCTTTCTAACGAACGACTTTCTGTTCCGTCGTCTCGGAACGTGTCCATAGTTTCGTTTTGGGCCTCGGACGTTGGAAAAAGATTTATCCCTATTTTCAGGGAGACAGCTGTGCGGCTTCCATCATTCCATTGTGAATACGTATTATATGCTACATACTTTTACAACTTTGACTACCTAGCATTGAATACATTTGTAGTACAAACTAACGACGAAAGTAAACTTAATCCGTTTCACCCTTTTTTTTTTCTTTATTATTGTCGTAAACTCGATTCTCAGGAATCGATCGTTCGCAGGCCAAACTTCTTTTCCTTTTATTGTTGTACTACCAAAATTCGATCAATCTTTTTCTTTAGCACCATTCTAAAATGGATTATCTGCCTCGAAACTAATTGTAGGATAAAGTATACAATGAACAAATGAATCTCAAGATGTTTTGATGGGATAAATGAATGACAGTTACGGACTATTTTATTTTAAGCTGTTCAATTTTCAAGACGTGTAATTACATTGGAAAATATCGTATCGGAACGACTTGTGTTCAGTCGTCATTATCTTTATCGTTCTTTCTCAACGACCTTCGTTCATGAATTGGAATAAGCCGCAGCCGCTGCTTCGATGCTTAACGAAACCCGCGCATGCGTCTTTTTATTCTCTACGATCTCTGACGCACAGCTGTCTTTTTAGCGTCCACTGATACATAGCCTGACTAACATTTCTTTAAGAAAAAAAAAGGAAAATTCATCTCCGTTGAGAAAATCGGGTTGTTTTGGGTTCGATTTGAAAAAATGAATCATGAAAGTTATCCGTGTAAGGAACGAAGAAAATTAATAAAAAGTGAGTTTGCGATTAGTCGATCGAATGACGATTTTTTCAGTTCAAATATTTCTTAAGGATTCATCAGCGCAGTCTAATTTTTATTAACATTTGTAAAAGAATATATTTATTGTATCATTAATGCAGGTGGAAAAAAAACTCTTCGAAACTATTATTTTTATTTGAAAGAATATTTAAACTAGATTTTTCATTTGGCAGAAAATAATGAATCGATTTTTCAACTCGTCAGAGTGTAGTAAATAAAAATAATAGAAAAATTATTTTCTGATTTGTCGATGAGCTGACTGTTTTTTATTACCCGAACCTCTGAGCTTTTTCGGATCAACTGAGAGAAAAAAGTATTTTCATAATTTTTATCAAAAGATTAGAGTCATGGGTAGGCGGCGATGATAATAAATTTGAATGGAATACGTGTTGTGTCGTTCGTAGAAAAAATAAGGGATGAGATGCGAAAATGTACGGGTAGATTGAAAGGAAAAGAGAAAAAACATATGAGGAGGGGAGACAAGAAAGAACGAGGTTAAAAAGAGAGAAAACTAGAAGGGGAGGAAGAGATGGAGAAAGAGAGAAAACGAGGGGGCGGCGCAAGGGGAGGGTTTTGCAACGACGGTTATACATCGTACAGACCGGACGGACGGCCCTGTACCCTTGAAACGAAGGTTGCCAAGCGCGCGCACACGAGAACGCCTTGTCCTGTACGAGGACAAACTAATACCAACTCGTAGCCCCACAAATACTATTTTAAAAAAAGAAAAAAAAAACCACTGTGCTCCACGGTTCGGCCTTTCTTCCCTGTCTCAATGGCTATTTCTCTTACTGGCTTTTTACCCCTCTTTTCCGTTGGATCTCGTGTTCTTTTTCTAATCCCGACGATTTATGAATTCTCTATGTGTTTTGTGCCCATCGTACCTGTGTACATAAACTTTTTTTTATTCGATATAATAATCGGGTATGTTTAGATAAAAAATAAACAGGTAGAACAGAAAAATAAAAATAAAGAGGTAATTGTTAATGTTTCATCGTTAAAATATATCAAAATGTTATTTATATTAGAGTCAGAATTTCCGAAACTGTCATAGCAGAGGCAACAAGAGAAAACGTACAAAAAATTCGATTATTTTTCGTTCTTCTATCCCAAGGGGGAAGTAGCGATATCGAAGAACCATTGGAATCGTGAGACTTGCCTGATGTTTTTTGTGACTTTTATTTCACCTTCGCTGTTTTAGATTGTCTCTCCTCGTTCTATTCATGTCTGAACGTCTGCGCCCCCGCAGGCAATTTCAAACGATTTCTTTCTCCGTCCCTCTTGCTGATTTTGCGCTTTTGTATATACAGCGTTGGAGGGCCAGTGCCCCTGGGACTTGTGGGATACCCGACGACCTTGGGCCTCATGGTCAATTTGGCTGAGCCCCTCACTGTTCGAAAAGGTGCGCATGTTTTTTCGCCCCGACGAACGCCTTCGATGCATAGCCCTTAGTTCAGTCGTTTTTTTTTTCTTCATATTTTGAAAAGAATTTTTATTACTCGTTCTTATTTATAGAATTGTATCGCTCAAGCCTCAATTCATCAAACGTTCAAAATTATGTGACGATAATAAATCTATTTGTTTCCATGCTCGACTATTATTCATTCGAAAAAAAGAAGATGGAAAAGAATTCATTGTTTTCCGAAAAAGCTTGTTTTGTGGTTTTTGGTTTCACAGAATTTCGATATTTTTCACGCAGTCGTTTTTATTTTAAAGAATGATGAAACAAGTAATTTTGAATTTCCAAATTTCGAAAACCGATTCGTCATCAGCAAATCCAAAAGCTGAAAAAAAAAATGAAAATTGTATGGTTCAAAGTGTTCAAATTTTCATTCAATTATTTCCACAAATTTATCTTCGTTCTCATTGACAATTCGAATACAGAAAAGTATTTTATTAGTATGTACACAATAATGGACTATGCAATTTGTCTCGGCAATACCGGGAGAAAAAACGAATAGATCGACGCAAGGATTGGATGAAGAAATTTACTATAAAATTGACTGTTTATATTTACGTGAATCGATCTAAGTTATCGAACTAAAGTTGAACTTTATGTTCTGATCGAGCAGAGCGAAGCAAGTGTTCATATACGTTTAACTAATACGCCAGTATATTTATGCGTGATTATCCTGCAAGGCGGGACATGCAACGATTTATCGAATAAATCGTTAGATCGTGGCTGTATAGAATTATATGAAGAAAATGACGTTAGTCGTCGTGTATGTGGTAAATAATTTTCTCGTACACAGTGAAGACTCGTGCGATGCAAACACGTTTCCGTGCTACGTGTTTATACACAAGGATATATTCCTTTATTAACATTGTAACAACCGAATGTCCGACATTTCCTCTCCTCTTCTCTGTGCCTGTAGGCAACTGATCCTAGCAGTATCGAATTTGCTGAGAACGTAGAGAAACTGCAGGGAGCTTTGTCGATATAACCGGTACCTGAAAAATCCATCCCGTGGCAATGTTGAGTACACTTGAGCACGGTCGTTATAAGAGCGTTCAGACAGGCACCTCTTCAGCTGTGATATAATGGGCCGGGAAGCCGATTTCGCACACGAAGAAAACCGTCCGAGAGAGGCAACAATAAAAGCCAACCATCCACTGCTCATGAATCACGTTGTAGTGTTTTTTTAGGCATGGATTTTATGAAATGTTGGCTTCGAAGCACAAAGATGTCAGTATCAACGTGTGACGTGTTTTCCCTTTTCCATAGCCTCGAGAAATCATTTTGTGGAAGAAGAAAAAAGAAGAAAAAAAATGTAGTGTGGATAGTTCATCACTCGTGAAATTCATATAATTCTCACTATTCGAACACTCGATGATTCTCGTATCTATGTGTGTGTTTTGTCATACCATTGCCTCGTTGCATTCACCATGCGAACCGAGTAATCGAAGAATAATGACGAGGCTATAAACACACACACATCGATTTCTACATATACATCGATATTTCCCATGAAATTCTATCGGTCTCTATATATTTCTACGCTCATCGAGTCTGTTATGTATCTCCGTTGTGTTACAGACTCGCGCGATACAAGCAAATGCACTCGCAATGTTCGACCGCATGCACTCTCGTTCGTGCGTTGAATTTATGCTTTCTCGTGCAATCGATACTGATTTATCGGTGTCTCGTATTCCCGAGTTCACTATTACATGTTGTTCGCTACAACAGTTGCTATGGACAATGAATTATTCCTACGCGGAAGGTGCAAATGCAGCTAATTTTGAATTAAAATTTCAATCTATTCGTTTACCAAAGAGCCGGGTTCTCCTTTTGGCTTCCTTAGAATTTCATTCGAAGTCTTATGAAGCTTCACAAATTGCAATCCTTTTTTTTACTTTGTCGTATATAATTTGACTCAATTCCGAAGAGTACTTCGTAACTAGCGGCACGTTTACTTGATTTATTTTTCTTCCAACTCGTATCAAATTAAGTTAAGTTACGGTCAAAGTAACTGTTCTCACTTTTTGGACACCCTGTTTATGTTTTTGCGACAAAGTCTCCCCGAAATAGGTTTCTACCAGCTTTAACGAAACGGCCTAATCCCTTCCACCACCCTTTTCTCCTTCTCCGTTCGCTTTTAGTTCGTGAATAGAACCCACCAGTTTCTTATTCCTACTGAGAAAGGTTCCTCTGTAAACATCGGTTGTCCATTCAAATAATACCTCGTTCATCACACACTGTTCGTATACGAATTTTTTTTCGAATTATGCAAGTTTATCGTATGGTAATGCGATTTATCGTAATGATCATGATCTCCGCTTATTTAAAAGTGTTTCATATAATATAATCATTTGCGGGAAAATAATATCTGATTACTGAGAAATAAACCAAGGCCCCTCTTCTGATTTAGTTAAGAATTCTTTACACATGATTTCGTTGATGAATATCGAAGTAAGACGGACGTGAATTTTATAATATTCACTGCTGATTCTGTTAAAAATCAGTTTAATGTGTGTACATGTGTTTTCATATATTTCGCAATGGCAACGTCAACTTCAAACCATTGCCAACACCGGCAACAGCAGCGACAGCTCACTGAAGCCAACAGTGGGGCTCGTGCTGCCCTTGAAGAGAGTTAGCCTTTGTCTTATCACACTCGTGGCGGCACAAGCAAACTCTCTGCCGCAGCGATATATTCTATATAGCATAAGAACACAGCGATCAACATCGAACTAGCCTTGACTCCACGCTCCCGAGTCACTCCCGAGCAAACTATGCTGTACTGACTTTCCTGCAAAACTCGGCCCCTCTCGTTCTGCTTCCTCTCGCTCGTTGATGCGATCGTCTCGCACAAACTCGTTGCATTTGTCATTCACGAGCATCACTTTCTCAATGTTTCTTTTTTCTTTCTTTCTTTCTTGTTTTTAATGTGTTTCTCTTTCCGATTGTTATTTATTGGAAAGGGTGTTTTTTGGTATCAATTTAAAGTTAGTCCAAAATTAGACAATTCCTGTATTTATTATGCGATACAAGTAAAACGGATGTATCGTTGCCTTGAAAAATAATTAATTAAATGCCATTGACTGTAATCAGAGACAAAGAGAAGTTCGGTAATTTCAAGATCTAAAACAATATCTGTCAAGTAAGTCTGCATTAACGTCTCATTAACAACCAAACATCATTGACCATTCTGAGGATTCAATTATAAAAAAATATTCACAAAATTCGATACGATTGTCATTGCAATTGCACGAGAATAATGCAGGATCATTATTTTTATATCGACTCCCTTGTGTGGATTTCACGAGGGGAAAATAACAGGAAATAATTGGAGGAAAAAATTATCATCGAAAGATACTGAAGATTTCTTTCTTATCAGCGACCGATAAAAGTTGATCTTGTATCTCCCTTCTTTTTTTTTTCCTTTCATTCCTTACACATATTTGTATACGAAAATGGTCGTGTTCTCATCATAGAACGATTATTCGTTCATCGTTTCGTCGATGCTCTTCAGCCCTAACCTCTTCCGCTTATTCTCCTTGCTTATTTCTTGCATTACAAAAAAGGTCACTCTCGTCTCGACGAATAAAGCAACGAAGTCCGCCAGTCGATTCACGCACACGTTTCATCCTGGCATCACAAGAGCATACACAAGAGACCCCAGAAATCGCCGCTCTCTTTCTTTTTCCCCTCTATCTCATTCTCTTTCCCCTTCCCTCCCTGCTCTCTCCCTCTTTTTTTTCTCTCTTTTTCGCGATCACGCCTTTTCTCTCGCAGCCTTGCTTTCGTTCCACATTGATACCGATCTGACCTTAATAATTCTAATGCGATTCATCGCATTTTACTTCGAGATTCGTTCTCTCTTTCCTTCAAGCACTCCGAGCCCACCATCCACATCGCTAACAAAGAACAAGACATTTTTAAATATGTGTACCAACTTTGATAAATTTGAAAGAAAAATTCATTAATGACCTAATCAAAGAATTGTTAAGTACTAAGAACTTGTGTGTGTGTGTTTTTTTTTTTTTAATTTATTATTTTCATCGTTGTCGTCGATGTTGTTATTAAGTTTTATCATTTAATCATGCAGGCACTGTCAATTGCTGAAGCAAACTGAAACTTCGTCCATTAACGTCTCTCTTGTTTACACACAAAGTTGTCCAGGCAAACCACTTAGATTGTCCTTGTAATTTATTGTGTAAACCCCTCTCGATATGTACACACAGGTTTTTGGTGTATAGTTCACTCTTCTGCGCCCGGAAGTATTTGATGTCCTCGCCAAGTTGGATGATCTGCAATTAAATTCTTTACTCATTCAAAATGCATATTTTTTTCACTTTTTTTTCTCTTTTATCAATTCGAATTGCATCTTATCACTTGAACTTACGAAAATGTATGATAAATATAATATGAAAATGAGAATGTAAATTTGTGAACAGAAATTTTGCCTGACGACGAAAATTCCAAAGAGACAATGCAAACTAATTTTATTTTGTCATTGGTCGATGTGTCATTTCTACTTTTTTTTAACTGATCATTTTATCACAAAGTCCTCAATTCGAACGTGACGGAGTCGTTGAATGTAATCGATCTTCCGTATTCGAACGATCAACTCACGGATGAAACTTTCTCAGGTCTTTCTCTCGCACGGTTCAGGCACGTAAACGCAGTAATATATATATTCACGAAGATCGTTTGCTCTGCAGTGGCACGAAAATTAATTGATACAAGGCCGGATATCGAGTATCGACCGGGGGCGCCTGAGCATGGGCTCTATTTTTAACGCAACGACCCTGGAATCGAGGCGAGAGAGCAAAAGCCTCGAGGCATTCTCTTCTTCGTATACACTCTTTACGTCCACGTGCATTTTATTCCTTGCGAATGTCAGACCCGAGTGTAACCACACGTGCATGGAGCGAACACGCGCGCATATTATTATTTTTCATTCCTTCCCTGAACTTTGTCCGTTACCTTCTTCTCTTCCTCCTTATTTTCACCTTTTTATATGCGGCTGCGTGTATACTTTTTCAATTTTCGTACTTAATGTTGACGTTTACGAGTGAAAATTCTCAGGAGTGAATTATTTGAAGGTTTTATTTTTTTTAACAAAAATATATTATTTTTTTTTCTTCCCTCCAATAGCTTCGTCTCGAATCTACAACAACTCGAGTCTCTATTAAAAACCTTTTTCATGCCTACAATCAATTCACAGTTAGGAATTTAATAAAGCAAACTTTTTCTTTCAAGTATATTGGAAAAAAAAATAAAAAAATTAAACAGAGTCAATTCTACCCAATTCTAGTACAAAAATTGAAAGAGGGACAAATTTTGAAAGACTTCATTTCGCGACTCTCGTGTGCCAATAGCGAGAGTGAAAGAAGCGAAACGTTCTTCTCGTTTCGTGTCGTCCCCTTCTCCCTCCCTTTTCCGATCCACCAAGTGGGACGCAACAGATATTCCCGGGCTGATTTGGCAAGCCTCGAGATTCACATAGACGTATATACGTATATATTCTAAACGGTATATATTTATCATTCATATATACATATATATATACATATATCCACACATAGTGCTCAGTCTTCGTAGTTAGAGTGTACTATAATTAAGGCGAGGTTTCGTTGGGCTCTCTCGGTTTGTAGGTAGTTTTCACTTGACTTCCTCGTTTTCACCGAGAAGCTAACGTGGAGCAATGAGCAAAGACTCTCTGACAGTTTTTATATACCCACATGTACTGCCATGTATGTATTTACCTACGAAAATAATACACACACACGAAATATATGTCCGAATGTGTACCAGGAATTTTTGTATTTATATATATATATAAAATCTATATTGGAGTGTGCGTGTGTGTAGCAAGAGATTTCATGTCGTCTGGGAGTTTATCGAGTGGCTTATGCTACGTTCTACTTTCCCCTGTGAGCTGTATGTGTCTGACGTGCCTCGCTCGTTGGTCCGTTGGTGCGCCCTAACAACGTCGATCGACGCCTCCACCTCTTCGTCGATATATGGTCGACATACATATAAATGTTCTGACTCGAGAAAAAAAATAACAAATCATTTTTTGTCTCACGTTGCCCTTCGGATTAGCTTTCTGTCATGAGTGCGTTTTTTTAAAAATATGTATAGATAATTTTTTTTTAAACTTTTTACCTTGTTTTTCTAATATGAACCAGCAAAAAATAAAACGAAAATGGAATTGTGAAATGAGAGTCAACTTAGGGACCCGGAGATAGTAGCCTTCAGGCACACGATTAAAGATCGATTAAATACGTGAATGAATTAATTCGTTGCTCAAAGTTTGATACTGAAACAGGGAAGAAAGTAGCCCCAATCTTTTTTTTATACAGTTGATGATTTAACTTTCTTGGTGCTGTCTGAAGGTGCAAAGATTCATGATATTTTCTTGAATATTCACGACTCAATTATTTCATTATTATTTCAATTTTGTCCACATTTATTACATTTTATTTATTCTTCTGCGGTTTTTCGTTCGTCGTAATTGATGCATGCCTATGCACCCCATTGGTACGCGGTTGTGAAATATTCCTTGAATGGACTCGGTTTATAAATAATAATATACAAATAAATTGTAGTTATAATAATAACAACAACAACGACGATAATAATAATAAATATTGGTGTACAATAATCATGAAATGGTTTAGAAATTAGTCGTTAAATTTCGCAACTGCAGAGCGAGAGTAGCATTAAAGTTTCCGCACTCTCCCAATTCTTTCGCTCTTTCGCTTCTCCCACCACTAGTCGGTATTGCATACCACTCGAGAATTTCTCGTGGTAATATTCTATATCATACCCTCCTCTTTTCTCACTCTTTCTCTCTTTTCTAATATTTTTTGCCTCCTTTCTTTCTCTCTCTCCCTCTTCATTTTTCATCTGGCTCTTTCTCTTTCTCTCGTTCTCGTATCAGGTTCGTGTTGGTATCTAGCACGAAACTAACGTGGGTGTATCAGCGTGGAAGTGAAAGTCAGACGTCATTCGGCCAGCCATGGGTTGTATACCTTTCCGATTTATGGCTAAGAGTACTCTGAGAGAGAGAGGGAGAGAGAGAGAAAGGAAAAAAAAGGAATAAAATGGAGAAAAGGATGAAAAAGAGAAGGGAATAGAAGGAAAGAGAGTAAGAGAGAGAATGAGGCCCTAGAAAATACATTCGAATAGCTCTTTCCTTATAATTTGAGTTGAAAAACGAGGCCGAGTGCACTCGAGTCTTTCGAAACGTACCACTTATCCTCTATCGATTATATTAACTCTTTGACCCTTCGGTATACATGTATATATAAACATATTCCATTGCATTTCTGGCGCCAATTTGTGTGTCATCGTGTTAAAGAAAAATATTGTTTCATATTTTTTGCGAAATGATCTCCAACTTTGTACTCATAACAATTAAACCTTCGGTCATTCAATGACCTCAATTCGAACGAATATTTCGAAAAAACAAAAAATTTCATCACCTCTACTCACATATTAATATGTATATTTCATTCCAATATCGAAACTTTTACAATTATTTAATGTTTGAAACATTCTGTTTTCTTAATTTTTGCAATGACGTTGTCAACCTAAATTTCATAATGATGACATTGATTCCACAATACGTGTGACCTCAAAATTCCAAGACACTAATTTCACTTTACGCGTCGAAACTCTATACTTTTTTGTTTGTATGTTTTGTTTACAACTGATCAAATGAAAACGAGGGATTTTCGTACAGTTTTATTTTATTTTGCAATTTGTGCTCAAAGTATCACGTGTTGATTTCGCATTGTATAAGGTTTCGTGAAAATTGGCTTACAGCGGGCTTACCAATTGGCTCAAACGTGGTGTCAAATGCACATAGCCTAAATGCCAGCGTGTCGAGTCAAAACGTAGACTTCGCCTCGTTCCGTCAATCATTCTGATCCGCTTTCACAGCATCGAAAATTTTTGATCGACTCGTGAGAAGTCTTCGGTATTCTCGTCGTCGTAGCCAAAAAGAGAATACGACCATCAACTTTCGAGGCTTCAGGAGGAGGCCTCACGAAAAAAGAAACATCTTTCACAACAAGAATTTCAGTTGAGTCTGAAGTGTGTACCTGTTCAACCCATGGAACGCCATAACCGTCAAATTTTGTATTTCAATCGATCAGGATTTATTGCTTATTGTTTCTCGATTTTTATTTCGTATTTATTCCAGAGACTTCTCGATGTTAATTTTTTCAATTAGACGGATTTGGAAATTCGTCTTATTCATTTTGACAGAAGTTAAATTATGCACAGACGTGGATTAGAAAAATTTTCATTTAAATTTCATTTGTGAGGTTATTTTTTTATTAAATTTTCGTTGTGAAACTTGTCAAAAGAGTTTACGAATTTCTTGTGAAAAGTGTTCAATTTTGAATCTCGATGCTACGGAAAACTGACGTTTTCTCACGGCCATATTTTCTCAGTGTCCTTTTTGTAAAAAAAAAAGAATACGCAGGATTCCTTGAGACGTTCGAGATACAGGGGAATGCGTGAGAGAGATGAAAGCACGAGATAATAGCCAACGACGAGAGTCGAGTGCGGTATGTACACGCTTCTTCGACCAGTTGAACGCAAGAAGGTCCGATGAACCTTCGAGGCTAACGTACTTCAACGATGTATTGGTATCTCGATCGTGAATACATATTTCTGATTAATTATTCAAACCTTCGAGTTCTTGAACCCTTAAAACTTTTCGATTCAGATGATTCGAATTATAGTTCATTTTTTATCTAATTAATCTTCCACTTTTCCCCCAAGAGAATCTTGAAAAGAAATTGAAGCCAAGTTCCGAAAAAGTTTCGTCGTCTATTCCAAATAAATTCAGGACTCTATGAAACTTCGTGCAAACATGAAGTTTATCTTCATTTCTCGTCGAATCTATATATTTCCTATCGTTGTATAATCTTATCATCGCATCATTTCTGTGTCATCTTCAAATTATCGCGATGTCGAATATCAATCTCAGAATAATAGCGCGCCAAGTTTATGTCGACTTCAAGGTCACACGAAGCTGTATTGTGGAATTCTTTGACGCTGTTCCGAAGGCACTGCTGGATTATTTTCTTTTCCGTTTATGACGATGCCAGAATTTACCAAATCTCGTGTTTTTTTTTTGTTTACAATTAAAGTCACTTCAAATGCGATACCATTTCGATGTCATATTCTTTTGACGATAAGGTCATTTGAACTCTTCGATTCAAGGTCATATCGAAATATTATCATTTTAACGTTCCGACCATGGTGTCACCTTCACGATATTGAAGTGATATCATTTTGAGGTTTTGCCCATTTTGAGATCGACTGAAGATAATGTCAACAGACTGACGGGTGTGTTTAATCACGATTTACTTCTGTCTTATATATTTTTTAAATCTATGTCCTTGGTTCATCGAATCTTTTCCTCGTGTCGGAGAAAAAGTAATCTGGAATGTTTAAATTTCCTCTTCGGAGAGAAAAAAATTCTTGCTCATGTTTTTTCAAGGCTTGGATTCCAAGGATTTGAAGAGAATTTTCATCGAGAGGCTTTTTTTCAATGCCGTCTCGACTGAACCGGAAGACAATAGCACGGCCAAGTGAATAGGTTTTTTTGTTGTTGCTTTATTTCAATCTCGTCTGTAGCATGATAACTCGATTCTCGAGCGTATTACTTTAAAAGCGTGAATAATCACAATTTTTTCGTAATGGATAACTTGTCTCTTAACGGTCGAGTACATCGATGCTTCTTTTTTAAATTGTAATGACGAAAGGAAGGTTAGCTCAGAAAAATATGGTAAGAACTCCAGCTGCAGGTCCAATGAACCTTTGGGGCTAACGTACTCATTCTCTGTATTCTTTTTCTTTTTTCTTTTTATCCCTTTCGTTCTTCCGATACGTTGGACAACAACAGACCCAGGAGTCTTTGCGTCGGTTTCGTAGTTCTCCACCGTACTTGGACTCACGTGAGGAGCAACATCGCGTGCCCTGCATACCGCACCCTTTATTATCTCGCTTCCTTTCCTTTGTGTCCCGTATACCTTTTAAAGTTTTTTTCTTCTTTCAACTCATCCTTTACACCCATTGGACTTTTTTCCAAACCTTCATGTCTTTCTCAACAATCTATATTCCGATGTCTCGTTCCGTATTTATTTTTTACCTTAATGCCGAATAGTTTAACACTACGACCTTCTTAAAATCCCTTATTAAAATCCCTGATTTGTGCTAACATTGGCATGGATGGCTCATAATTTATGAAAAAAATGTCTTTAAATGATTATCAATCCGTTTTTTTTCTAAATTTTTTAAATTCAACATAAATTGATGTATTTTCGACAATTTCGTGAAATATATTTTTTAATTGTCTCTCATAAGGAAACTGACGAATTAAATTGATCAAAATAATTATGTTTTTTTTTATTCGTGTTACAGACTTGCGGTGAGCGACTGTGCGCCTCAGACGTCGCGGGTCAGCTCGAATCTGCACAGCAGCAGTAGCATGGCAGTAAGCCGTGTACCGAGCCCTCCGCCACCAGAAGCAAACACCCCGGTTGCCGAAAATTGGTGTTACACGCAGGTACGTACCAAAATAACGGACATTTGCCGTTTTTTTTTTCATCGTTAATTGGAACTTGATTAATTGAAAAAAAAATTCTGACAATCGAATCCAAGTTAAAGTTTATTCGTTACTATATTATCAGTTTAAAATATTGTTGAGAATCGAATTTTCGTCAATTAAAGATTTTGATTAATGAAGTTCCAATTGAGATGAGGATTATCTACAATTTTTTTTACCACAACAAAAAATCATATGTTTTTTGTGGGATAGGCATCCAACTGACCGTGTGGTTTTGAAATTATTTCAAAAATTATATTTTCCTTATCGATAATGAAATCGACCCTGGTTCATCCTGGTTCTCGGCATTCCATTCCATTCAGCCTGGCATCAGTTTTCGGACAAGTGTAATGGGAATAAAAATTCATAGACAAATTTGTCTTGCGTCAACTTGAAGTTAATGCTATCAAGTTAATTCGGAGAGTATTTTCTCATATGAATTTGGAATTTAAACTGCATCGGTCGTAATTTCAAACAGGTTTTTGTCAGATTCTTCCAAAATGTTTTGTGTCTGAAATCGTGACTTTTTCATGGGCCCATAGAACAAAATATCTTATAAATAAATAGACTACAGCATTCAAACCATCGATTTTCGATTAAGTCGATACTTTAAACAGATTTTGTCAGGTTTCTCCAGAATATCTTTCGCCTAAAACCGTGAATTTTCCAGCAGCAGAACAAAAAATTTGATACACAAATTAGTAGACGAGTTTAAAAGAAAACCCGGAGAATTGTAATTTTTGCGACAGCGTAGAACAATAGAGGTTGAGAAATGAAAGAAAGAGAAGTCATGTATGAGAAGTCATGCACAAAATCGATATCGCTTAGCAGTGACGCCCATGGACTGTGACGAGAGGGTGATTTTCAAAAAAGACTTGATACACTGAAGAATTTTTTCTTAACTTCGAGGAGGGTCAAAAAAGGAGGAAGGAAAAGGGGGGAAAGAATAGTAGACAAAAAAATTGCACCAAAGAACTGAAAAGAGATGGCATTAAAGTTTGCATCGTTGAAACGCAACGAAGAAAAACATTTCTGTGATCGATAATTTTTGTATTTTTCAAAGGCGAGCCAATATTTTTTGTCCATTTAATTTCACGATCCATGAAGGAAGATTGTTCGATTTCTCACAAACAAACAAAATTGCGTTGTACTCGACGATGCAATCTTCAACGTCATGAAAAAGGGAAGCACACCAAAGAAGAAAAAAAACAAGTGAAAAAAATGTGCGTGATGGAAAAAATTGCGCGAACGACAGACATAAATGAAAATTGAAAATAAAAAGAGAGAATAAGAAAAAAAAAACGAAAAAAGAGGAAGAAAGAGTATGGTCTTGGTAAAACGGCACTGTGCGTGAGTGAACGCGGTGGGGGCGACGACGGTGGCGTCGGACTCCTGGGGCCGCTCGTGCGTTCTCAATCTATTTTTACTGGCACTCCGGCGTCCTCCCTTGCCAAGTGAACGACCTGCAACTAGATATCTTCCTCGGAGAGGGCTCTCTTCGCTTCTCCTCTTTTACTCCTCCCTCCCCCCTCTCTTTTGCCCATCGCCCTTTGCTTCCGTAGCCCTCTTGTCGTATCAATTTTCTCCTGCTTGTCCACATGTGTATGACTTTCTCCCTCGATCTTTCTCTCTATCGTTCCTTCTCTCTATCGTTCCTTCTCTTCGTTGTATATAATGCCACGTTTTCGAGCTTCCATCGTCATTCTTTTACGTTACACGCATATATACAAAGCATACGTGTAAATATTATAGCTTTGCATACCATGTATGGAAGCTTTCATTAGCAAGCATCCGCCTCACTTTGAAAACACTGAATTGTAAGAGTCCGTGGACGCGCGTTTGTACGAAAACAATGAATATTTTGATTATTCAACGATGTCAAAGGGACTTGAAGCAAATAATCGAGAATTATGAGCAAATGTTTCGAACAAAAGAATCACGTTCCGGGCCCTCCCATCGATATTCCTTGATTTGGTTACCGATCTCGATCGATTTATTCTGTTATGACTCTCTTTAGATCGTTAGTTATACTCTTCTTCAGCCTTTTGTCAGTGGCTTTCGTTGCCCGGAAGCTCTAGGCATGTCTGGTGCTTGAACCCACGATGAAGAGAGTGTGTTCCCTTCTCCCCTCCCTCCTTTTGTGGGGGAGGGGGGTTTTACGCTACCAGCTTCGTAGACGTCGACCACAGGAGGATGATTCAAGGCCGATTGGCGAGTTCGCGCTCGCGTGTTCACTCGCTGAACCACGTCGCCTCGGTGACGACCGACAAGCGGTGGTGGCCACCAATGCACACCAGCAGCACAGAGTTGAACGACTCTCTCGGGGCGTCGACCGCGCCGCACTCGTTGCGATCCGGGGCCCTCTTTGTACCAGCTTTGCTTCTTCCCAGTTCCCACCAGAAACCTCATTCTTCTGATATTACTTCTTCCTCTTCTTCTCTTTCTTTTATTCTCTTTTCTCGATTTTTATCTCCTTTTCTCTTATAAATCGCTGTATTTTCTTCCTCAGTTCTTTTAAAAATGCTAACGCCAAAAACAATCGACTTTTCAGAAATATCATACGTTTTTATAAATTCAATGGAACCAATTTGGATTCATTAGTATGTTTGTTTTTTTTCCTACCACTAATATTTATGTTCGAAAAGACTCTTGACGAAAAGAAACTCTTTTGCCGCTATTTTACGTTATTCTCTCTATACTAGTGTTTATTCGATTTCGATGCTTGTATCATTTGTTAATGTTCACGAAGATACCAACGTTAACGAGCAGAATCGTCGACGCAACTCCGAACTTGTTTCTATTTCCGCAATCTTTTTTTCCTCATCTTTTCTTCCGAATCTTCGAAGATTCGAGGAAATAGGATTCCACTAACAATAAAGTTTCTTCGCCAACTTCACCCTCGCCCTCTCGAAACGAAAGGCCATCGAACTCCAGGAAAATCATGGAAAAAACTCGAATCCAAGTTTCAATCTTGTTTACTCTCTTCCCACCGTGGGAAGTCACCTACTTTACAAAAAACATCGAACTTCTAGCAACTGGTGCTCAGTTTTCTGAGCCACGAATGAGAATTAAATGAAAATTATTTATAAACATCGATTAAATTAAATTTCTTTGAAGTTTTGCGAATCTTTATAATCTCAAAAACTGACACAATTTTACCTTTTGCCAATATTTCCGCCCAGACGTATTCTGACCAACAATCGTAACACGTATTACGGATATCGAAGCAATTCCGTGAATCGTTTAACCAGTTTGGCCCTGCACGCCGATCGCGACCATATTTTCAAGGCTCGCGGCACTCTCGCTAAAGAAAACAAAAATTCATGCACACTCACATGCACACGAAAAATCTGAGGGGATTCAACGGAGCACGTACATACAATTCACAATGCGCACTCTCCGTATCGATCGCGTTCCTCGACCTCTCTCCGTCCTCCTCATTCCCACTCTGTCCTCGTCAGGAAACGTTTCCATTTATGCAACTATATTACGAGCTCGTTAAGAGACTATTACGAACAACCCTACCTTTTTTTATCCTTCCTAGCTCTTTAATTTCAAGTTTTCATAAATTTCACTTTTTTTTCAAATTAATCTCGTGTTTAACCAGATACTTTTACAGTAACAAAAGTTTGAATTAATTATATTTTTGTAAAGTTTGAATTACGTGTTGAAAGACGAAGGGAAAATTCAAGCGACAGCTAAGAATGGGAACACTTCAAATATTTAATTTCATCGACTCGAAATACATTTTAACGTATTCTGACTTGTGTAGTCATTTAATCACGACTAATGCACAACGTAGAAGATTTAACGGTCATTATCACAGTTCATTAAGCCGAACGCCTAACATATCAAATATAGCAGAATATTTTATCTTAGAACCTGAAACATAATAAAAAAACTAATCACTATCAGTTCGTGTCTTAATTTAAAATAAACAATGATCATGGAACTTCCTCCAGCATTATCTGAAATTTGCCATTTTCCGAGGTTACATTGATAGAAAGGATGACCATTCATTGAATTTGAATTTTTGATGTCCTAGAGATTAATTATTATCTGTACGAAAACATGGATACGGATTGAAAAATTCGTACGCAGTCAACGTATTTATGGATGTTTCTTTCATTTTTTCTTTTAATTGTTCAATTCAAGGAAAATTTTTGACAACGCAATCATCCGGAGAAACTGTATTTCGAGACTATTTAAACCCTGATAAAGTATATTCGTTTGAAAAAAAAGTCTTTCCATTCGGCATCATTACATATGCAGTTTACATGCTGTTTCATCATTTGGAAGTGTTAAAAAAATGTTGAACGCGTTCAACATATAATTAAATTGGATTTGGATGATAAGATACAAGGAAGAACGAAGAACAGAGAATGAAGGAGAGAAAACGAGAGAGGGTACATTGACCCATGGTCGATTACCTTCGCACCGAGAACACCATAGACACTCGCGAATGTTGACCTCACGCGTTTCCGGTCTCCGACGATTCTCCCTGTACTTTACTCGAGGTTGTTAAGCTCGTTCAATCTATTCTAGTCACAGCGATGATAGTTTTTTCATTTTTTTTTTTTCAAATGTTTGTCTCGTTAGTATCTATATAATTATCGGCGAGTGGAAGAAGCTTCTCCTGAATATTCTTCAATAATCTTTTCTTTTCCTATTTAAACAAGCGCTTCGAGGTTTTTTTTAAATATCTGATTCTGTTATTTGTTTCATAGTTATTAAATGTCTTATTTCCGACTGTACAAGTTCGAGATGAAAATACGAGAAACTGTATCTTTCAAGTCACCGTTACGGAAATTACTAAAATCCTCGAGCTACGTTCTATATTTCAAATTCCATTCTTCAAATGGCCGATTTACTGACCACGAGAGCTTCTCAAAGAAAATTCTCGATGAACAAACAATCGCTATAAATTTTTATCCTTTTTAACAGTCTAATCTTTTTCATCTGGTAATTTTTTTCAAAGGGCTTGTTATTATTATTTTTTTTACATTATTCATTGCATTCTGTAGATGTATGAGTTTAGTTCAATATTTTTATTTGTTTTTCATTTCTCTGTAGTTTTTCAAAATGTTCAACGTTTATGTGGAGCAATTATTAATAAGATTGCCATTAACACGAAATCTTCATTAAAATCGGCATAATTCGTTCGGCAAACAATGATTCAAAAATACGAAGTGACGAATTTTTTTCTCCGCTTCAAAAAGTTTCAAATTTCGTTTCCAGACGAAAGCCGCTCTCATATTAATCATCGCTGATAAAGCTAACGTATATCGTCACTTTTTTTCATCACATTTTCGACTCTTTTTTTTCGTAAGCGATTCTCTAATCTTCTCGCGATCGCAGGGAGGAAGACAAACTGTAGATAAATAGATTTGGCGCTGGTTGCTCGGGCACCGTTGATCGTCAAGGTCGACTGTGAATCTCCGACGCCAATGACGTCACAGATCATTGACTTCTTGGTAGTCTCGAGGCTTGACCTCGCCTACTCTAAACTTTTTCGTCCGCACGCCTTATCAACTCTTATTCTCCTATTCCCTCTTCTCCATTATTTTTATTTAGCCCATCATTCGTTTCCATGGATCGATCATTATTTAAGCTTCGACACTTCGATTCTTTGTTAATCACAATTTTTTAGAGAGGCCTGCTACGTAATTATCAAGCGTTTGAATTTTTCCTATTTCTTGTTTAACGTTTCGAATGTATTGATGTGGAACAAATATTTTCCAGATGTCGATATTAACATTCATAAAGTGGAAAGAAATCCTAGCAAACGATAGAAAGATTTAAAAAAAATAACATGAGCGATGAAATTTATAAAAAAAAAAAATTATGTCTGAAGATCCCCAATGGTCCGCGTATTTTTTGAAATGAAAAGAGATTTTTCAGTCGTTTTAAAAACTATGACGTATCTTGAACAAAAAAAAATTAAACCTCACCTTGACTGCGTGTACAAGATACCCGGATTTCGAGGTAGACTTTATTCGTCTGTCGTCGCGACCTCGTACGTTCGTCTTGTCTGAAAATTATTCTAGCCAGCCAATAAACTTTTTTAAATGGAAGATGAACAAAAAAAAAATCCGCTCGCTCACAGTCGAAGGTCTTCTATATCATTTACCGCCGCCAAACGGCTATTAATGTTTTCGTGCATAATCTGTAGTCGAACAAAAAAACCCGTTACCATTGAAATTGGTGAATCAGTGCCTACTCGAGTAAATTGGGCAAATCTATGTCTCGAATATCTCCAAATGTGTTATAGTTTGCTTCTCTTGATAAGCGCAGAAAACTCGAACGTATCGTAAATCAAATTAAAAAAAAAATCCACGATCGTAGAAATATTGGCGAACAAAAAGTTTTTATTGTTCCACATGAAATTCAGTAACACACATTTTTTAACTGGATACTTTAATATTATGAATATTCATCCATTTCCAGAACATTGTGCGGTCTGGATAAAAATAAACGGCTTGAGGAAATATTGAATCAAAATCTCAATGGTTGAAAATATGAAAAAATTAAAAAAAACAAATAAAGAATGTCGTTAAATGACAAATTTTTTGGGTCTATTTGATGTAATACAAGTTTATTTCATTTTCCTATTCATACTTTTTCATTTCGAGACAAAAAAAATCGTGATGAATGTGGATCGGAAGAATGAACATTTATAAAAATTTGAAAAAAATCAATCGGTCACACGATACAAAATGTAGTAAAAAAAAAAGATTAAATGAAATTTTGCAAAAACTTTCAAGGCCTGTAGGATTACGATTCGGCGAATAGCGAGTTACATTATCGTGATCACAGCTTTAACAAATATTATTCCCCGCTATCGAACAATGGGCTAGTGTGTCGTATCGCTGATCGCACTCTTATCAGGTTATCACTTTGTACTATTTGTCTCTCTCTTCTTTATATTTGCTTATAATTTTTTCATATACATCTATATGCATAAATACTTATGCTCATTTTAACACAAACACACGCACACATATATATATCTATTATTAGTTTGAATAACATCGTGTGTTCTAAGCTCGAACTGAGAAAAGATAGCACATCGGTTACATCAATCGTCCCCGACGTCAAGCTCGCACGTGTAACGAAAAAAGACTTGGACGCATCTCACCATGAGTACATTGGTTGAATTATTTTTTCAAAAAAGAACTCAGGTCGACTTTTTCTTCACACCCAATAGCTCAACAGTCCCAAATTAATTGAAATCCATTTCCAAAATTATTACCCATTCAGTGTCAATTAAGATCGTAACATAATTAGTAGATTAGGAGCACCGATGAAAATTTAATTCGAGAGTAAAAATTTCATGTCGAATCGTTGTTATCTCCTCGATCGTGCCAGCATTAAAAAAAAAAAAAAAATATCCGTGGAGTGAAAACTTTTCGAAACTTTTCGCCGATGAATTTGAGTTCTTTCCACTCTTATGTTCAATACCGAATTTATTTTATTTTCGAGCTTTGAATTGACTTTTTTCTTTTGGGCTTTTATTGTTTATTTATTCACTTTTCCAAATGAGTTAACTGGTCGAATCCTTCCTCGTCGCTTCAACGTAAATGACCTTGGAAAAATGTCGATGGATTAAGGAAAATAAATGTGAACATGACTCATCATGAATGTCAACAAGTTTCTCACGTTCCTTCGTGTATTACGTTTCGATTCTCATTTCCGTTGCTTTGTCCACGATGTTCTCATTAAAGGAGGTCTAGTTAAGATTGTAGTATACACTTTGGTGTACACGTGATGTCCTCTGACGTGTTGTCGCATTTGAAGGTCTTGTGTGCACAGGTGAAGGTGGTCAAATTCAGCTACATGTGGACGATAAACAACTTCAGTTTTTGCCGAGAAGAAATGGGCGAGGTACTCAAATCGTCGACGTTCTCAGCCGGAGCAAGCGACAAACTTAAATGGCAAGTTATTCATCAGTTTTTGTTAACAATTTAATTAATACATTTCTATCTGTCTCAAGAGGTGAACAGTCCTATTTTCTTTATTTTTAAACAATTCGTGAGCCAAACGTTGGAGAAAAAAAATATTGATGATTTAATAGTGAAATTGTACTCAGGAATGATACAACAACGATATATTGCTATCCAACAATGTAAATTTCGCAGAAGTCGGCAAAAACCGTAGGATTGTCATTACAAAAATCTGTTCCTCGCGTTATTTTGAAAATTAACCACGAATTGATAATTTTATGAAGTAAAAATAACTCATTTTCATTACGTTTAAGTGAATTTTCTGAAAAATCTCATTCATTCCGCTGTACTAAAAACACGATAAATTCTCGTTGAATCTAAGCGTCGTTGACATACTTTTTGAAGCACATGCATGAATACTTCGAGCCTTTTTTCAACGAGTGCTTCGAATACGGTCATGTATAAACGACCACTTGATATGAAAATTTTAATTGAAAACTGCGAATGATGGATTTAAATTGATTGTCCGATTGGTAAATCTAGTTCGTGACCACACTCATTAAAACTTATGCATGTGCGTGTCGTACGAGCAATTTAAAACCCATTGTCTCGTTCTATTAATAGATTAAGTTGACCGAGGACTTTGGAAAGAAATAACAATAATGAACAACATAGTCGAATCTTAAAGTCGTTACGAATATAAAAATAATTGGATTAAGACAATCTCGGCGAACTTTTTCTCCAATAGAAATTTTCTCAAAAGTTGATATCAATCCGTAACTCATTTGATTACTAAAGAAAATGCACGAAATCCAAGCTCCTTTTATGAGAAACCGAAACAATCCGATACTTTTGTAGAAGAAAGTTTGAGCATACTGTATCAATTAAATTCTTAAGACAAATCACTCATTGAAATATTGGTTTTTTTTTTCTCAGGTGCCTGAGAGTAAACCCGAAGGGTCTCGACGAAGAGAGCAAGGACTACTTGTCACTTTACCTACTTCTCGTATCATGCAACAAATCCGAAGTCAGAGCAAAGTTCAAATTTTCAATTCTCAATGCCAAAAGGGAAGAAACCAAAGCTATGGGTAAGTTCGATCTCATCCACGATTTCATCAGGAATGGGGCTTTAAATTAAATCATTTTTAGTCTGCAAACAAATCGCACACTTATCATAAAAATGTTTGAATTAAAAATTCTCACCAAATTGCTACTGATTCCCTTGCAATATAAAAAAATATTCTTCAAGAAATAATGACCAATTATTTTAATAACGTTTGACAATAAAATATTTGTTAATATGTTTTCAGAGAGCCAACGAGCTTACAGGTTCGTGCAGGGAAAGGACTGGGGATTCAAAAAATTCATACGAAGAGACTTTTTGCTCGACGAAGCAAATGGATTGTTGCCCGATGACAAACTCACGATATTCTGTGAGGTATATACCTTTGTATGTTATGTTGCTATTGTCTCATTAATTTGCCGAACCAGCGGTTTCGCCGGGCTCTAAAACACCAACGATTTTTTTTTCTACTCCCCTCGTTTCGCAGGTAAGCGTCGTGGCCGATTGTACTAACCATCCGGGACAGAGTAATACGACACCCTTTAAAGTACCCGAATGTCGGCTACCTGATGATCTCGGCCTTTTGTTCGAAAGCCAAAAATTTAGCGACGTTACACTTACTGTCTGTGGAAGAGAGTTTCAAGCGCACAAAGCGGTATTAGCAGGTAATAAAAATATTAAAGAATTATTATTCTTTCTACGAAAAATGTTGGTGCATTTTTGAAAAACACGGTATTATAATGATTGTTTATATTTGTTTTTCCTTAGCTCGTAGTCCCGTATTTTCGGCAATGTTCGAGCACGAAATGGAGGAACGAAAACAAAATCGTGTCGACATTACGGACGTGGACCACGAAGTACTCAGGGAGATGTTACGATTCATCTACACGGGAACAGCGACAAATCTCGAAAAAATGGCGGACGATCTTTTAGCAGCGGCGGACAAGTACGCCCTTGAGAGGCTCAAAATAATGTGCGAAGAGGCATTATGTGGGAGTCTCGCGATAGAGAATGCCGCGGATATATTAATACTTGCCGATCTTCATAGCGCTGATCAATTGAAAGCGCAAGCCATAGATTTTATTAACACGTAAGCAACAATGTACTTTGATCCTATTTAACACTAGATTTACCGATTACGTTGTTACTGTGGGTGTCCAATTTTTGGATATCGAAAATTTCACGATTCTTCACTCGAATCTTCTAATCACAATGTCACGAGAGAAATTGCATTTAAAAAAATGGTTAAACTTGTGCATATTCGCAAATTATGATAACGAACAAGTTATAAAGTCGTTTGATTTTGTTCACTTCAATAAAATGGTCTTGTGAGATTATCAAAACGAGCCAAAATGTAAATTTTTTGAATCGCAGGTAATGTTTCTGCCGATCATAAATTCATGCTTGAAATTTGAATGCATAATTAAATGATTAGTGTGGCACAACCAATAAATTGAAAATGTTTGATTCTCATCAGGCATGCGACGGACGTGATGGACACAGCGGGTTTCAAATCCATGGTAAATTCGCATCCCCATTTAATAGCGGAGGCTTTCCGGGCGCTGGCGACCCAACAAATACCACCGATCGGTCCGCCCCGTAAACGTGTAAAACAGAGCTGAAAGCAATCACCTCTTGCACCCGGCACGACGACGACGACGCCGTCGCCGCCTCATCTCCATCCCTCTTGAACTTTCGTGTACAGTGATGATCGATTAGTGCTAAAATAAATGTGTTTCCTAGTGCGCCAATAACTTTGTGTGTATGACAGTGTGTGCGAATGTGTGCGTGTTGTTCATCCGAATGAGCCTGAGGCGTGTATATCCGAGGATTACAATTACGTATGAACTTGAAGAAAAGAAAAAAGAAAAAGCAGAATGAGAAAAAACCCAACAAACAAAAAGAGAATAATAACGAATGATACAACAGTTTGAAAAATTATTTTCGATTGCCTGACTATTCGGTTATTGCGTCCTTCTCTCGGCCCGCGCGCCAGACTCTTGTGTTCAGTGAAATATCGGACTTTGCATACGAACAAAACGGAATCGCGATAGTAGACAAAAAATTGCGGATATGAAACTACATCCCTGTAACAAATGGTACGAAATATATGAAATCTTCATATATATATTTATAAATATATATGCACATACACATATGGTAACATACACATATGTATATACACATATGGTTGTTCGTATATGTATATAAATGCATGAAGAAAAAGGTGGACGCGAAAATGACAGAGGGAGGAAAGAAAGAAACGAGAATAAGAATTGATTGACTTCAACAAAGCGCCCACCTACAACACAAAACGCCCATGCAACGTCGGGGTCACTTTGTCCGCTGCATCGTTTCGTCAATTTTTTTCACCCATCCACAAACGACCTTGCTCGAGTGTGACCTATTAGTTCGTTCTCAGGAATCACAGTTGCTTGATGCAAAACATAGATTTTTCGTGTTCAACTAAAAGGTACCGAGCACGTTCGGAAATATCGAGAAAGAGACAAAGATAAAGACGTGAGGAATATTAAAGAATGAACAACTGGAAAGAGCAAAAAGTATAGAGAATGAGACTACGAGATAGACAGCGAGGACACAGTGTGATTGTAGAACAAAGGACCAAGACCGGATCGGAGGCACGCCATGATTGATAACCGACACACAGAAAGTTGTGATAAGATGGTCGCTCGTAGGAGAAGAGAGGAGGCGAAAATAGGTGGGGAATAAAATGCCGTAGAAATACATCTCAATCTACAAAGTCCTCCCCTCTTCTTTCCTCCCGACGACTGATTATATATGAGATACTTTGTTCCTTTTGTCGAAATGGATCAAACATGGAACCTTCCGACCGCAAAAGCCCCGGAGAGATTTTATGTCGAAGAGATTTTGTGAAGTCGAAAAATAGTTAAACCGGAATAGAAACCGAGACCGGGTGGAGAGAACTAGAGGATATGAAGAATGAAAGAAATTGATCAGAGAAACGAGGTATGAGAATTTGAGGGCCAAGCGGTATTTCCCAGCCGGGGGAGGAGGGGGCCTAGACTCTTTGTTTATTGAACGAAATAGTGATTTTTTAATTGTAATAAACGATAAACACGAATGAAAAAGAAAAAAAAAAAACAAACACGCAAAAGAAAATGAAGTAACACCGCGTAAAAATAACTCTTCCAAAAAAAGAAACACGGGGGAAAGATAAAAGGATTCTAGTTAGTGTTTTTTATGATCTCTTTTCTTCTTAAATACGATGATACGACTATTACTATTGATTACTGTTGAACAAAAAATGCTAAACAATCTGTGACCCGCTCCAATTTTCCTCTCCCTTCTCTCACCCGGTTACCTTCTCCCTAAAAACCTTGACACCCTTCCCTCGCCCTTTTCTGCTCCCTGTATTTTTAATATATTTTTTGCCTGAAGATATGTACCCATACGAACTTGAGGGTCAGTACGATAATAATTTTGTAAAATCTCACTATTACCACAAACAGAGAAATAATTGAAAATAAAGAAACTAAAACAAAATTTCGATTGCTGCCATAGCGCGAAAAATTATAAAACGTTTGTCCTCAATAAAAATTGTTCATCGTAAAAGTGAGCCGATTTATTAAAATTATTATTGTCATTGCAAGTTTAGGGTTGTCCATAATTTACCAATTTTTCTTCACTTTTTACGTTGTTCGTGAGAGAAATTCGAGAAAAAAAATAACACGTCTATCGTACTCGTAAGCAACAAGTATGCATCCAAAATAAATAACTGTGGGTTCAGAATTTCAAACTCGCCGTTGTTACGGGGGAGCCGGGGAGGAGGAGAGTTTCAATGATTCGATAATCGATGAGATAATGAGACGAAAATAAAAGATTAAATAAATTGTATAAATAAACGTTAGTCAATTATAATATGAAAAAAAAAATATTAATCGTTTTTGTGTAACTAATTATTGAATCGCAGCGATGAAGAAAATACGGAAATACAAAAATTCGCGTGTGGATTGAATTATGGGCAACCAAAATGAAAATAAGAAGAACACTGAAAATGAATGCAAGATTAAAAAAAAAAAAAAAAACAACAACCACAAACCCCAGAAAAAGAAAATTAACGAAAAATGAAGGAAAACAATAATCTGTCGTTTAGTACTGTACTGGCTTCCCGATCCTACGACCTAGTTTTACCGAAAGTTTTAAATGTTTAATACCTTACCATTTACATTAATGATGACGAAGATTAATGCCATACATGTTCTGTGATAAGTCCAATGTAATTACTGCAACTGTATCTCTGATTCCCATCGATTGTCGTCGAAAAAAAAGAACGAAAAAGAAAAAAAAGGAGCAAAGATCCACCTTCTAACGATCCCGTAGCCAGTGAAGTTATTCATTAAGAAAAAACTGATTAATTGACCGACCGGTCCCAAAGCCAATCAACATCTGCGAACATTATTCGAAGCTTTTCACTGTACATATCTTCTATTTTGTAAGTACACGAAAAACTAATGAGCAACCGATTGAACATCGAAAATTCCTTGACTTTTGTGTTATCTTTTGTTTTTCGATCACGCAATCGTCGTTGTCTCGTTCTCTTTTTTCGCGTATACGAAGGAATGAAAGAAAACAAAAACCACAATAATAAAAAACGAAAATAAAAATCTATTCGACCACGGATAACGCGCTTTAATCGATCGATCGATCAATGCTTCTATTACACATTGTGATAATACAAATTAAATACCACTAGGTGACCTAACGTATCATCATCGTTATAATTAGAATAATCGACGAGTCCCGATGGATCGTCCAAGATTCAATGGGATCAAATGTCGTTTAGATAGAATTTTTCCACCGTTTTGTACAAGACCTCCTTCCGGGCCATCGTTTGATAAAGATGAAAAAAGAGAAAATAAATTTGAGGCACAATCCGAACTTTCGATGGAGCGCATTGTCTGGCGTCGAAATATATTATAATACGTTTTATTCGAAGAAATTTATTTGTCACGCTTAAACGATTGAGGAAGAATTAATGAACTTTGGGACTGTCGGGCAAATAAAGCCGTAATTAAATTTGTAAAATCGGACGATTTTTTCTGATGGCTAATATTTGACCGAATGACAGTTTTGTGAGCATTCATTCGGACGAAAAAAAACATGGTTTAAACTGCAGCAAGAATATGTGAACGCATGACTGGATTATTTGATAAAATAAGTACAAGTAAGACAAGTGTTACCTCATCATAAAAAAAAAAGAAAACAAACAAACAAAACGAAGAAGAAACTCAGTACGTTTGTGTCAAGGGCTACCACTGCATCGCGGTCCGGTACACTTCCATTGTATGTTGCATTTAACGAGAAGAACATTATCAATCCCACTTTTAGTTTCGTTTGTTTTTCGTAACGAACGCATCAAAAAGTGGTAGTTGCTGGTACAGACTACTGCTCATCGATCCCAGCTCATATACAAACGTTCATTTTTCCATTTATTTTAAGTCATTGCACCACATCAAATAAATTACATTTTCATTACATAATCTTGAAATGAAGATAAATATGAATGATTTTCACTATCCCTCGTACTGTTTGCTATTAATGAGCTACGAAAAGTAATTCTCTTAAGTATCGGCTCGATTATTATTTCAACGCATTGTCTACATAGGGCTAGAAATTTTATTACATTTTTTTTGTTCCGCATTAGTTCAACAATTGAATTAAACATTTTCAAGCAATGGAGTCGAAAACTTCAGTTGAAGTTCGATGGCGGTTTTACAATTCACGAAAAATCAAATCAAATTCAAATACTTATAGTATTCGTGTGTTCGTTGATTCCTTCTGATACGGTAAGTTTGTAAATAAAAATTCTACATTTTAGTCCAATAGTTCTAATCATTTCATTTTATATTATTGTAGTCTTCATAAAAATTTCTATTCATGAAAATTGATTATGGGGAATAACTCTTATCAAGAAAAATGCACAAAATTTGTACTAATAATACCACCTTGCTGAGGTGGTCATAATAATTTTGAACGACAAACAACCTATTTTCTTCCAAATCTGATATTTATTATTTGTGCCATTTTTATAAAAATGCATTATTTTTTGGCATACGGACGTTCGTTTCAGTTGCACTCAGAATTATATAAGTAACAATACGAATGTAGGAATAATGATATATTATTAATAAATATACACAGAGCAATCTTGTTATTCTAGGCTTCTTTGAATGTTGAATAATAATGAGGTTTGAAATTTTCGAGAACTTTTTAACCTTGGTAGACAGTTGGTAGGAAAATTAGTTCAATTTGTAAGAGTGACAAGAGCTTCAACAACATCGCCCCTATGTTCCCTCAGAGTTCGCTCAGCCAAATTCCGATTGATTTCCATCTCTTTCATCTGCCATGAAACAAAAAAATTGAATAGAAAAACAGCAAATACTATCAACATTATGAATGAAGAAAAAAAAAAGTATCTCACAATGAGATCAACGTCTTCTTTCTTGATCGAAACTTTGAGAAGTTCTTTTTCCTTTGCTTTTTTTTCTGCAGCCTCTTTGTTGCGGCGATCTCCAATTATACTCAGGGCCTAAATGTTATAACAAAATGAACCTGTTAGACTTTGAACTTTGTTTTGGTTCAATTTTTATTCGCTGGTAAGCTATGTTGTCTCACCGAATCCTTTTTACAAAGGAATCCATGTTAAAAATCTACTATCAGAACGCTAGAATTTTAAGTGTTTTAGTTGGCAATCGTGGTAACAGTTTTATTTTCTGAAATTGAACTTTGTTTCAGGCTTTTTCCTATTACTTTTGAGGTTCCACATGATGTTTAAACATAACATTTAAGGTCATTGTGTAGGGTGCACGAGATACGTAAGTTTTCATGTATCTACTAGAAAGTTAATCTTTCAACATAGCACTATAGCGAGACAACATTACTTATTTTAATTTTCTAAACAATTCATCAATGAATGAAATAACAATTGATAAGCAATTATTTTCAGTTTTCTGTTGATACTGGGGAAATCAGAGGTATTGGATCGAAAAAAAGAATTGTCATACTAAATGAGAATGCAAATTCCTTTGCGATTAAAATTTGTTGTGTATCTGAATAATAAATAATGGTAGACAATATCGGATTATGATGGATTCAAAATCGTTCCATTTACCGCTTCGAAGTATCGATAATATAAACGATAAATGTTGTTAGAGTTATGTTTTTTCAAATGAAAACATTGAGCATTTTCAGCAATAAGGTCGTGTATTCAATGAATACGCGAGCGACAGATTTTAAAGGTTATGTTCCAAACGAGTTATCAAGTCATTCAGGATTAACAAATAATTGATCATTGTTGAACAAAATTTATATCAAATGATAAATGTACGAATTGATCTTAAATTGATACAGGTTTTAACTCATAGAATATGGGGTTTATTAAAATAATAAACAACTTGAAAAACGCACGTGCGTGTACAGCAATCGATAACTTACACTAGAGAAACCTTCGGATGATGTTATTTCTTTTTCCTCGGCGTAATCAGTGACTTTTTCCAAATCCGCAGCACCGCTGTCATATTTTGCAGCTTTTTTTTGCGATTTTTCTTGTTGCACTTCATCGGAATCACCGTTTACATCCTCGTCGGCCATTTTCGTTTTGGCTAAAGCAACTGAATCATTTCGTCGTGTTTGCATCATGCAGCGCTCGAACGTTGGAGGAGTGTAATATGATTTTGTGGAGGAATGGAGGGGGAAAAAACGCACTGTCATAAAAGCGGAAAAACATCGATGAAAACACTAATATTTTTATTCTACCATCTGAATGTTCCTATACACAATTTTTCTTTTCATGCTATTGTCAGTTACGTATAATAATCTTCAATAACCTGAAGATTTCAATCCAACAAAAATTCCCGCCAAATTCAAACCAAGTTATACAGTGTACAAGATCGATTTATCAAATGAACAAACGCAGATCAATCAACAGGTCGAACGCATTTTTACAAAAATATCAAATTTATTAATAATTAATCATAAACAACATAACACTATTTTTTTGTAGGACTGATAATAGTTTCACGTAGAAAAGGTTCATGCAATACTTTGTGCAGTCGCTGGGCTTTCTGCAATCCAAATCCTGGGCACATGGACAATGCATTGGGGGTTGCTTTCAGCAATCCTTCAATGGTGCCATAAGTTGACATTAAAGTGATGGCATCTGTTTTGTTTACAGATCTTACTGTAGTTAGTGCTGACATTATCTGAAATGACCATTAATATTAAAGACTTCTCCAACCTTGACTCCAGAAATTTGAATGAGAGAAAATTTTAGAATAACAGACTGAAGTCAGGAAATATACTGTCTTCTTTCTTAGGCAATTGGATGAAATAAAAGATAAGTATTTTATTTCTGCGGTATCGATACTTAAAAGATTTTCATTATAAATACCTTTTGATGTGGATCAGTATTTGCACGTTCCATAATCATATCTGGCGGTTTGGTTTCGTAAACTTTATAAGTTTCAATAATCTTCCCAGAATCCTCAGCATTCCAAGCCAGCATGAGGGTCAAATCAGCCAAAAGACAGATGCGAGTGAGATGTTTTAAGGAGTGATGCGGCTCCGGTACATCTATCTGGTATTGTAATTTTGTATATAATCAATAGTTGAAAACTTTTCCGATAACAGTATTACAAAAAAAAAAAGTTTCATCTAACCTGCACCAGCAAGACTCTTAAATTGTAAGCATTTCCTAGCAGTTTCAGACGTTCGTGAATATAATCAGGATTTAGTTGATGATACCGAATCGACAGAAACAAAGCGCACACGTTTGGACCCATCACGTAATCCGGCAGAATATCCGAATATTCCCATATGACATTTCTAACGTATTTCAAAAGAGGATTTCCCTTCTAGGATATTATTAGGAAGAGAAAAAATTATTGTATTGGTCTGATAGCAAATACTGGTATTTGCATCATAATAACAATTTGTACTATCAATACCTGTTTTGGATTGACTAAAAGTCCGGTGAAAGTAGTTTTCCCTTTTGATGGTCCGGCTACAGTCTCCGGCAAATCCTTTTTGAAAAATTCCGAATTTTTCAGATCACCGAAAGCAGCTGAAAAATGATACATTCTTCAATAACTTCACGAATAACAGTTTTCGTCATTTTTCGAAGTATTACTGACCTTGGAAAGAATCAACTTTTGCCTGTTTTGGCAGTGACGGAGAATCTTCATTTCCGGCATCAATAACCTTATCTACTTTCTCCATTATTTTTCACGAGTTCGATAAACGTAAAACACTCGACAATTCTGTGATTTATTGGACCTGCAATATTCCATCGACTCTTGAAATTCAAGACATTTTGCTTGCGCGAATTTTGTAGGTACGTACAACAATTAGGGTTATGCCGGTTGTTCATGTATCTGGAAAACAAATTTAATGATTCTTTTTTTTTATTGTTGCTGTACCTCGGGTATTATTAAGGCTATTTAGTGATTAATAGTAATTGATAAAAATCTGGTCCGCGTATAGTGAGCAGAACGGAATTCGAATTGTTTTTGTTTACTATTTTTTCTGTATTGAAATAATCATTTTTACTCGATTTTTCTAAATACATAGTTTTGCTAAATAAGCCTAACAGGACTTATCATTTATTAACAAACCACTGTTTCCAAAACAAAATGTGATAGTATTGTTATCATAAATTACAATGCCCTGCAATAGTCAGAGTAAGAAATTTTCAAATTTATCTGCCAAGTTAACCCGACTGTAAGAAAGACATGGACTCGTTTCCCCCGCCCGCGGTGCAATGCGATCGACACGGCGCCAATCGTATCTGCTAGTTTGTACGTCGGTTGCAATTTGTATTGCAAAAGAAAAATGTCGACAGACGGTAAGAATTGCGCTACTATATATAGCGTACATGAGTATGTCAGAACGGTCTGAACTCTGAATTCGTTTTTCCTTGATAGTGTCAGTACGAGAATAGGGGAGTAAACAATTTATATTCTCCTTTAGTCCCACATCCATCATCATTCTACCAGAAACCGTGAATAAGTTGCTGTGTCACTTCATTTATTTATTTTTATTTTTTTGTTTCCTAAACACCATCGGAGGGTGTTTTTGACGGAATTCGACATGGCTAACCCTTTGGCAAATGTTCCCGTTTCGGAGATTCTCAAGAAAAAAAGTACTTTTGAGGATGAGCCGAGGAAAAAGAGCAGGGAAGATTGGCGAAAGGCTAAGGAACTCGAGGAGGCAAGAAAAGCTGGTACAGCTCCAGCTGCCGTAGATGAAGAAGGAAAAGACATTAATCCTCATATACCACAGTATATAAGTACAACACCATGGTACTTTGGAGCATCGGTGAGGAAAATAATACATTTTTTCAGTTCTCTGCCGGTATAATAAACTCATACCAGCAGTTTCATCACCTATTGTTATTATTACCCATAAGTTTTGGATGAAATTGTTAGTCATGTTCTTGTAACTAAAAGAATTTATTCATAAGTCATGAATATACATTTCCAATAATCATGGAAAAAATTTCTATCTGATTGGTGCACAGATGTGTAACAAAGATCGAGAAAGACTTTGCCAAAATATTCTTGCCTCGAGTCTGTATAAATTTCCATTGCATGCAGATTTGTGCAGTAAACATACTTTGTAAACAGAATATAAAGAGATTCATTTATAAAAATATAATGTGATTAATGAAAATTGGAAATTTAGCTTTACATATTTACTACAGGGCCCGACGCTGAAGCATCAGAGGCCCCAACCAGAAAAACAAAAAGAGTTCAGTCATTTGGACGAATGGTACAAGCGTGGAGTAGATCCTTCTCGAACGGCGAAGAAATATCGTCCAGGAGCTTGTGAAAATTGCGGTGCAATAACTCACAAAAGAAAAGATTGTATGGAAAGACCAAGAAAAGTTGGGGCTTGTTTTACAAATGCAAACATTGCGCCTGACGAGTATATACAGCCTGATTTGTCGATAGATTATGATGGCAAAAGGGACAGGTGGGCAGGTTACGATCCCTCTGAACACAGAGCTATTGTTGAGGAATATCAAAAAATTGAAGAAGCCAAGCGACAAATGAGGGCGGACAAATTAAATGCTGAAGAAAATGACGAGCAAGACTCGGATAAAGACGAGGACAAATATGTCGATGAAGTCGACATGCCTGGTACCAAAGTCGACTCGAAACAACGTATTACTGTGAGAAATCTGCGAATTCGCGAAGACACCGCGAAATATTTGAGGAATTTGGATCCTAATTCGGCGTATTATGATCCTAAAACGAGATCCATGCGTGACAATCCTTATGTTGGAACTGAGAGAGAGTAAGTTGAAAATCAAATTGGTCATTTGGAATCACTTTTCAAAAATATTTACAACTATTATTTTGTCGATGAATATCATTCCAAAAAAAAAATGTTTTAGTAGTTTATTGGCAGTAATTCAATTTATTTACAATATCTTCGTGGAAACATTGACGCTTCTCTTATGTCTGAATCTATTTGATTTATTTTCCGTTCCCAGGGTTGATTACAAAGGTGAAAATTTCGTACGATTTTCCGGCGACACTCAGGAACATGCGACTGCTCAATTATTCGCTTGGGACGCTCATGAAAAAGGTGTTGATGTTCATTTGCTCGCCGAACCTACGAAGCTTGAATTTCTTAAACAAGCCTATGACTCTAAGCGAGACGAAATAAAGGATAAAGTTCGAGGCAGCGTTATTGATCGTTATGGAGGTGAGCAACATCTTCAGAAACCGGATCCATCGCTTTTACTCGCTCAGACCGAAAATTACATCGAATACTCCAGATGCGGAAAGGTGTGTAGATTAAATTATTCAAGTGGTCATTTTAAATACATCTGAAGACTTTTTTGGAAATCTGAATAAAATATTCAAAATTGGCTTTTGAATACAACTCCAAGCTTTTCAACGTAACGCTTTTCAATTCTTGAAAAAATGTATTATTTCAATCTTGCATAGTGTTTCAAATGATTTTTCATAAATTGATTTTCTTGCAGATAATCAAGGGACAAGAGCGTCAAGTGATAAGATCGAAATACGAGGAGGGTGTATTTCCGAACAATCACACCTCGGTGTGGGGATCATACTGGGAATCATTTCAATGGGGATATCGATGTTGTCACTCGTTCGTAAAAAATTCATATTGTACGGGAGAAGCGGGAAAGCGAGCTCTCGATACATCTGCGGTTTCGACATCGACTTCGAATATCCTACCGGCCCACGTTGAAATAGCATCGTCAAGTTCGAGAGTACGTTCGGTGTCGCCAGCAAAATCTCACGCGGAATCTGTATCCTCTAAAGTACGAATTGATCGAAATAACGCCGACGAGGGAAGGAGAATTTCGAGTCATGAATCAGCCAGCGATGTGTCGTCAGAGGACGATCGGGAAATGAAATCAAAAACAGAGAGAAAATCAAGTTCCAGAAAAAAGAAACGGCGGAAGCAGAAGGAAAAACGACGAGACAAGAGGAAAAGCAGTGGCAAGAAAACCGAGGAAGAGGATAAACTGAAAAAAGCTTTGGCACAAGAGGCCGAAAATCAAAAAGAAGCGGAAAGGATTCTAAAACTGGACGAACGAAAGCGTCCTTATAACAGCATGTATCAGGCGAAGGAACCATCCGCCGAAGAAATCGAGGCTTATCAAATGAAACGACCACGAGAGGAAGACCCCATGATCAACTTTTTAGAAAAATAAAAAAGAATTCTCATCATTCTTTGCCTACTCGAGTCTTCAAATCCCTTCAATGAAATTATAACCATAACAACGAGTCCTCCATGGTGCAACCATTGGTTCAGTTTTGTGGTACAAAAAAGGCTTGAAATTGAACATAGTAATATATAATGCGGTCTAGATAAGTTATTAATCATTGTTTTTGCAACAATCTCAGTTATTTGAAATTATTACGATCGTCTTCATGAAAAATATGCATGCTTAGTTCTGCCCTGTTTAGAAATTTTCACTATATGTGTCTGCTCTAGAAATTCGGATTGGTTTATTATTGCGAAATATTTTTCATGTTTTGCATATAACTTATTATGCAGTATATTATTATGTTGACGTTTGTATTGTGTTCTCGAGATTTAACACTCGATCTGATACTGTAATTTTATGTACATAATAATAACAATAACAGTAATAATAATAAAATCAAACAAAGTTTTATTTAAAAATGGGACTGTCAGCACAATTGAGCAAATCATTGTGACGCCGAATTATTGCTCGTATTCCTTAATATTATTATTACGCCTGGAGAGGCTCATATCCACAAACAAACACAGACATACCTGCAACTTGAAAAGAAACCTTGATTTCGACTCCAAAAACAGAACCAAAAATCTTTTTGCTAAAAATCTAGGAGTCCACAAAACAAGCTCATGTTAGTCAATACATTTGCAGTTGCTCAATTCCACGAGAGACAGCTCGAAAATGGATTCCTTTTTTTTAGCTTCAAGTCTTCAAGCTTTTTTTTTCACATAATAGAGCTTTGAAATTATAGGGTTATTCAGATATGAACAAATCTAATACAATATTACAAATTTTCTCTTGTTCATGAAGATTGATGCAATACATCATTTTACCATATTGAAGAATTGGAATTTCGACATCTACCTTACATTCATCCAGATAGAAAACACGAAAATGACTCTTCGTATAGCTGTTCTGTTGTTGACAAAGACAAAATAATATTCCTTTTAGTGAACAGCTCTTTTTTCCATATGAACGTATATACCATCAACGGGTCTAAGAATAATTTCACTGTATTTTTTGATTGTGCGATGATTTTCAACACTTTTTATACTGAATTTTCGTAATACTTGAGTTACTGTCAGTTTAGCTTCGAGCATGGCATACTTTTGTCCTATGCAATTTCTGGGGCCAGCGCTAAACGGTATGTATGCGTAGGGATGCCGGTGTTTGTTGTTTTCTGGAAGAAAACGGTCAGGATCGAAGCGGAGGGGATCCGGCCACACAGACGGATCCCGATGGAGGTAATAAATTTCCATATTCACTGTAGCACCTTTTGGGATTGTGTAATCACCTGTAAACCGTAAAAACAACGAGTGTACTCTGAACAGAATTTTCAAAGTCTCATGTGATACGCTCCGCGGCTCCGCCGTGAAATGTCGAATGTACAGAACGCTGGAACGTCAACGCCCCTAAGTGAGGAGAAGCATTCTCCCACACTCTGCAAAATGTAGAGGGCAGGAGTGTCTTCTCGATGAACGTGACTAGTGGTGGAAGAACGCTGTAGTGTTGCGAGCAATTGTTTACTCGAACGTTTACAAATCGGGGGTCAACTGTTCCCGGCTCTATATTTCGCGAGCTATGATTTTTTTTAGTCTTGTTCCAGAAAATAGTGATTACTTGGTGCCTTGTTCGTGTGTTATGAGTGAAGTGAAAGTGCTAAAGTTGATAAGAAATTCAAAAACGATCAAGAAGTCCATGAAAGTGAGGTTAAATTGTTTTCAAATTTTTTACCAATTTCCAAATCATTGACGAGTTGTCTGCTAACGCCAGTAGCACTTGGATACAGTCTGAGAACTTCCTTAATAACTCTTTCGAGATACTTCAGATTCGGCAATTTTTCTAACGTAGTCCGGTCGTCAGCGTCACCGAGTATTTCGTCTAGTTCTTCATGAACTTTTTTTTGAACATCCAAGTCGACGCCAAGACTGAATAGGGTCCAGCTCACGAGAGCTCCCGTTGTATCGTGGCCCTGATTAACAAATTCACGATCGATTTAACAGTGATCTAAACTTTTTATTGAATTTATTTACGTTTTTACGTCAAATTGCCGTCAGTGGATATTTATTAATCACAATAAAAATTACCGCGAACATAAAGGTGTTAGCATGATCCCTGATTTCTCGGGTCGTCAAAGGATTGTCTTGGAGCTCATTCGCTTCTAGAAGGAGATCCAAAAATGCTCTTCTTTTGCGTACACCTGTTGAATTCATCAATATTGTTACTTGTGATTATAGAAATTTATATTGTTCACTGAAGAAAGTCAATAAAATCAAAGTACTATGACGCTATAAAAAAGTGTTAAAAAAACCTACCAGGCATTTCGTCCTGTTTCGACAAATCTTCCTTTGTCAACTCTTGTTTCCGTTCTTGTTGCTTTCTCTCGATTACCTAAAGAAAATGGAATTTTAACAAATATATCACGTTCCCCACGATTCAATTAGAAACAAGGTGTATCGTTGAAAAAGAGAAAAAGATTTAAAGCCGTTTAATGATATTTCATAGAATTCGGTCAGTTTGGGGGAAATGAGTAACAAAGAATTATTACGCGAATACAAAGATCGTGCGCTCGCTGAACGGCGTTTTTGAACGTTTTGCCCATGGCAGTTTTGTAGAAGACGAAATTCGGTTGTAACCAAGGTCGGAAAAATCGGTAGGTAACTGTTTCGCTAATACTGCAAATCATAAAAATGTGAGGAGATAAATTCCAGACAAAATATGACTTTTCCAGTCTTTTTCATTATATTGTCCACTCACGTGTACACTGCGTCTATGTAATCGCTTTGGATTGCTTCTTGAGCATGAACATCGACTCCCATGGCGGTTTCTAGATTCAGGTTGTCGTCATCAATGCAATGGCGATTATTAAAAAAACATATAAATTACTAACTAAGCGAATAATGACAAAAAAAAAACATAACAATTACCACATATTACGTCTAGAGCAGCTTTAGCGCATAAATGAAAAATATCGAACGGTTTATCTCCGTGAATTTTTTTCGCTCGTTCTATGCACTCCGTTAAAATAGCTGCTTTATCGATCATCACTTCAGCAAATTCTTCTAGAATTTTAAAACTGAATGCTGGATTTATCAACTTTCGAGCGTGAAGCCATTCCGTCCCTGATGGAAGAAATAATAAGACTATTTAAAGCTGCAATAATAAGATCATTTGAAGCCATTAAGGCAATCTTTATATAATGAATAAAATAAAACTGCTGTGTTTTATGAGTTGTCGATTTGTAAAGATCATTAAAATTACTACTTTGCAATATAATTGCGTAAAACGAAAAAAAACATCGGGTCAAAGGTAAATTTGAGGAACTTGATTTCCGTAAATAAACTCAATGAAGTATGGACAAACATACCGGTTGAAGTCAAGAGTCCATTTCCCAACCAAGGCATCAGGTAATGATAAATCTGAGATTTAGTAATTTCGGTATTGCTGCGGAGTATTACCTAACAATAAAATAGTCGCCACGAATTATTTCAGCCAATTATTGTAGTTCGTATCGTCAAAGTCGCCTCCATTAATACGTTCGATAAGTTTGTAGGAATGTATCCGTACTACGGTTGGAACTTGATACATTATAAAATTATCGACGAACGTGTACAATTCTATTGAACAGGTTTGAGATAATTTACCTCGAGATGTTCCGGTTTATGGATGTGTACAAGTCCGCTCGTTCCTATCCACGTCCTTAAAATACCATCTTTGTGCTGATTTACAATAGCTTCGAACCAATCGAGACGATCTGTACAGAAAGTTCACTATTTTTCGATACTATGAAAGAATTTATTGCTTCGGATAAGCAAATATGAAAAAATGTCAAATATGAAAACAAAAGTAATTTTTTTCGCTGACATTTTTTTAAATCTTCCGGGTGATAATAAATGAATCGAAGTGAAACGATTATAAAACATGAAAATAAGAAATCAAAGTTTGTTATACTTGCCCTTTTTTTCTATAATCATCATATGAATGGCCAGGCCAAAAATCGGCCACGAGAATGCAGGACCGGGTATTTTGTTCATTCTTTCTCGAAAAACGTAAAATTCGTAACATCTTGTTCCTAAACTGCATAAGACAAGCCCTACCACGAAAGTTATCAACAATACTTCAACAATCATTTTCAGCTTTTATTCTTCATGAGATTCATGAACGACAGTTCGACCAAAAAAAAAGAACACGCCGGATAATTCGTCGTACTCTGGTTTTCCACTCTGAGTAATAAAAATAGAAAGATGAAAAAAGAAAAAACTCGTAATAAGCAATGAAAGCTCGAACTCTGTTTTTCGGATGATTGCATGAATTTCGGTCTGACTATTGTGAACCTACTGTGAAGAACTTTTTATTTATTTATACTGTAACACCACTTTCAAGTACACTAAACTCTACAGGACGATTGACGATTGAGGCTTTCAATTCTTCTGTGTAAAATGTATAGGACTATCTTGTCTGTCACAAAACATGATCCAAAAGTTGCTCTATAGTGGTACGTTGACAGTTCGCGTAAAACAATTCGGTGGTCGGAAAAAATGTTGCGTTATACAAAAGACCACGAATTCCATTGTAATACAAAAAAAGAAACACTTTGTAAGCTTCTAGATGCAATATGGATAAGTAGTGATGCAAAGTCGTTCAAAACAGCATTCGTATCACGTCATTATAATAGTTAAGTAAGACTTATGGTGGTAAAACCGCATATCTGTTCAATATATTTTAAAATATTTTTCAGGCAATCCCGAATAAAATGAATTTCAAAACGTACGTAATAACAAATGTAAATCTGTGAATGCGAAGAGATAAAAAAGAGAATCGCTTCTCATGCAGTCATAGATAATGTTCAAATCGGGCATTATTTTACGAGTTCTCATAGTATCTCATGACATGCTGAATGAGAACTTCAACGCCGCTGATCAGGATATTTATTCATTTGAACAATCATAAAAATGAGCCAAATTTCTTTCACTCGAATCTCCACAAAGACATCTTCCGCTTGGTTCGCCTGACAAACAAAAAAATACATTCGTTGTGAATAAAATAAACACGTTAACTTGGTGACGATGTAAAATTGAACCATTTATTATTTTGAGGTAACAAAATACGTATAAAAACATCAAGAATGATGATTGCTTCATTTCGGAGGATTCGGGATTGAATGTGTATTGGATGTGGGAAATGTGCCTATTTTTTAAACGCCACACCCTTCATGTTAGACATTTTCCCCGGAAATGTATATTTTCACGTTCCCGCATAAGATACAGACAATAACATTATTACTTTAATTGTGCAAGATGTATCCACGTTTTCAAAAATCAACTGTAAAGTTGATTTTTGAACGTGACTGTGACCTTAACTATCAGATCTTCTTTTCATATGAACGAATATACCATCAACGGGTCTAAGAATAATTTCACTATATTTCTTGATCGTGCGATGATTTTCAACACTTTTTATGCTGAATTTTCGTAACACTTGAGCAAGTGTCAGTTTAGCTTCTAGCATGGCGAATTTCTGTCCTATGCAATTTCTGGGACCCGCGCTGAACGGTATGTATGCGTAGGGATGTCGATGTTTGCTGTTTTCTGGAAGAAATCGGTCAGGATCGAAACGAAGAGGATCTGGCCACACCGACGGATCTCGATGGAGATTATAAATTTGTAAACTCAATATAGCACCCTTGGGTATTGTGTAATCACCTGAAAGTCGTAAAGCAATGAGTGTTATTGAACTATAGCAAATCAAATTCCACCACTTTACACGTAACGCGGGAGTATTTTTTCAAGCACCCTACAATACGCAGAGTAGAAACAATCGTTTACGCTTGCGTTTCCAAATCGAGAGGCAACTGTATTTGATTTTGTGTTTCCTTATAGCGTTCAGTATGGAATTTGAAAAAAATCATATCCCTGGAAGTTTGTCATTACCTGGCTTGATGATTGGGTCTTCAGATTAAAATATAAAGGATTATGTTTACCTATTTCAAAATCATTGACCATCGATCTGCTAACGATAGTGGCACTTGGATACAGCCTGAGCGCTTCCTTAATAACCCTTTCGAGATACTTCAAATTCGGCAGATTTTCCAACGTCGTTTGGTCGTCAGCATCGCCAAGTATTTCGTCCAGTTCTTCATGAACTTTTTTCTGAACATCCAACTCGATGCCAAGACTAAATAGAGTCCAGCTAACGAGAGCTCCCGTTGTATCGTGGCCCTGATTATCAAATTAATAAGAAATTCAGAACTGGTCTCATCTTTTTAATGAATTCGTTCATTTAAAAAAATACCATTTCAATTAGTATAAAAATAAAATTACCGCGAACATAAACGTGTTGGCTTGATCTCTTATTTCTTGGATCGTCAAAGGATTGCTTTCAAGCTCATTGGCTTCCAACATTAGATCCAAAAATGCTCTTCTTTTGCGAGTACCTATTGCATTCGTCATGGATATTAAATAGTTATTTTGATCGGTATCGATACTACCACTCTCAATTGCAGAAACAATTTATCACATGCTGATAAAGCTGGTCAAAAGTCACTTACCGAGCAGTGTATCTTCTTCCGACACATCTTTTTTTACGACTCCCTGTTTCCGTTCTTGTTGCTTTTTCATGATCACCTGAGAAAGTAAGAATTTTTTTTTAATGCTGCTATTCATACGATTTAGTAAGAACGAGTCGTAATAAAAAAAAAAACATAATATTAAGATTTAGAGGCGTGAAATTTTTCATACAATTTACTCAATTTGAAAAATAAATAATACAATATTATTACACGAGTGCAAAGATCGTGGGCTCCTTCGACGGCGTTTCTAAACTTTTTGCCCATGGCAGTTTTATAAAAGAAGAAATCCAGTTTTAACCAAGGTCGAAAAAAACGGTAGGTGACTGCTTCGCTAATACTGAAAATCATAGAAATGTTTTTAAAAAAACTTGAGACAAGAAAACGCTTGTCCAGGTCTTGTTTATTGAATTGTTCACTTACGTGTGAACTGCGTCTATGTAGTCGCTTTGAACCGCATCTTGAGCATGAACATCGACCCCCATGGCAGTTTCTAGATTGAGATTGTTGTCATTGACGTTTCACCGCGAATTCACAAAAATTACAAACATGGTGGATGTAATGTATTAAAACCAATAATATATTACCGCATATTACGTCCAACGCAGCCCTGACGCATAATTGAAAAATATCGAAAGGTTTATCTCCATGAATTTTTATTTCTCGGTCTATGCATTCCGTCAAAATAGTTGCTTTTTCAAGCATGATTTCGCTAAATTCTTCTAGAATTTTGAAATGGAAAGCTGGAGTCAAGAACTTTCGATCGTGATGCCATTGTGATCCTGATGAAAAATATTAAAATACTATTTGAAAAATGTGTCGTTTTCCAATGCATTTACTGTTAACGTAAATTTTGCACTGAAAATGTGAACAAATAGCTTTCCATTAAGAGTCAGTAATCACTTTATAATGATTATCAAAATGACTCCTTTGCAACTGAATTGCATCAGCGAAAAACACTGATTCAAAGGTTAACGAGAGAGAATAGACTCCCGTGAATACATAAAAGAAATTATGAACAAACATACCGGTCGAAGTTAAAAGTCCTTGTCCCAACCATGGCACGAGGTAATGGTAAATCTGAGATTTTGTTATCTCAGTATTATTGCGAAGTATCACCTGAAACGATCATACATCCAATTATTTCAGTCAGTTGTCACGGTCGTATCGTTTAAGTCAGGCTTCGTCACTGCGTTGCATAAATCCGTCTTGTATGTGCAGCAGTAGAAACGTTGATATTTTAGTACCATACATACTACCGGACTATGTATAGTACGAATGTATCGAACAGGTTTGGAGATGATTACCTCAAGATGTTCTGGTTTGCGGATAAGAACAGTTCCACTCGTTCCCAGCCAGGTGGTTATAATTCCATCTTTATACTGTTTTGACAAATCTTGAAACCAGTCGAGACGATCTATTCAGAGGATCCATTAATTATCAATATTATGAAAGAATTTGCTGTGCACACGGCTTCGTCCGTAGCCACAAATGTCAGCGTTAACGTAACCATGATATTAATGATAATTGAGTACGAATTTACCGAATTTTAATGATCAAGGCTGAAGAGATATTCAAACCGTTGTATCAATTCATGAAAATTGCTCTAACTTTTCCTGTATATGAAATAAGCTACGAAAAATGAACACATTTTTGTAGTAGAGATTTATATAAATAGAAAAGAAATAGGAATAAGCAAAGAGAAGAGACGTATATATTTTTTCTTTTGAGTAAGCAAATAGGACGGTCGAAGAAAGAAGAACTAATTTTTTTCCACAGACATTTTCCCGGTTCAAATATGTAATAAAATATCGATTAAAAGTTCAGTATACTTGCCCTGTTTTGGGATACCCATCAGTTTAATAGCCATGCCAAAATGTGGCACCGTGAATGTAGGACCGGGTATTTTGTTCATTTTTTTTCGAAATACCCAAAATTCGTAAAATTTCGTTCCTATAAGATAGAGGACAAGCCCCACTACTAAAACACTCAATGACAGGTAAACAATCATTTTCAGCTAGAGTTTTTCATAGACAACAGTTTAAAAAAACCACAAACACGTTGGATAAACCTCCGTACAGGTTCGTTGTCCTCAGTAAACGAAAAATAAACACATAAAAAATATCGCACTTTGGATATGGAAAGCGATAAAACTGTGAAAAGTAGTCAGAGGTCAGGCTCTGTTTATTGTGGGATATTACGTGAACGTCTGTCTCGGTACTGGCAGCCCGATTGACATGTTTTATTTAAAGTCCAAAACCAGTTATTGCGACCATACTGATCTCTGCAGGACGATTGACTGTGGATAGTTGGGCTCGCCAACACAGCAACGGAGATTGCTTCCAGACTCCATCTCTCGTGCGTACATAATATTATGTACATAGGCTATCTTATATGCCACAGGCATTCTTGAAGAAAAACGTGCTGAATCATTCCTTAAAGTTGCTGTATCATCGTGACTTTGTTACAATAATTACACCATGAATCATATTTATACTCGACTCCGTCAAGAACGTGAATTAAATGTAGCATTCTGCCGTAGGTTAATTAATATGGTGCAGTAGGATTTTGTACAGACACCTGGGGTTCAATAGTCCATTACGCGTAGTGGAAGGTATACTCTCATCACGGTTGTGCGGAACTGCAGCTATAGTTCAACTACGCAGCGGTTTTCTCAAGGCCCACGCTTTGGCAATGGTCTCAAAATAACAGCTCGGCTGGAGGTTCCTTGATTGAAAAGACTCACAGTGCGTACCGCACATTTCAAGATCAGCAGTGCAGCGCTCCGCGGGGAAACACTCTGCCTAACACTATGCATGTCACTAACTTTATACGATACACATTGCAATGTATTTCGCAGGGAAAACTTGATTATGAAGATCACAAAAAAAAATTCTTTCTGTAAAGCAGTATATAAGATGAATTTCACTGTACTTTCAAAGTTAACGAAAATGTTTATTTCTTGGTGCAATACATGAATGGTTTGCCACAATAATGCCGTTATGAGTTAGCATTATTCAGATCACATCATAGCAATGATTTATTAAGATATGTGGCGGTCAAGCTCATTCTGATGCTCATTCTTATTCAACACATTTCAACTATAGAGTGTGCTATGTGTGCGATAATTCAATAACGAATTTTACGCCACACAGGAAATAGGATGACGGTTAGGTGCAAGGTATGAGGTAATAACGCAAAATCATTGACTACGTTCATGCTACGTAAAATATTGTATTAATATATAATAATTGTATAATTGTATCGTGTTCAAACTGTATGACTGCTTAAAATCTTCTTTTATTTAAATGTAAAGAACATTCAACGTGCTCTCTATCAAAAGAGCTTTCATCTTTTTTTCATATGTACAAATATACCGTCGACGGGTCGCAGTATGATGTCACCATATTTTTTAATCGTGGAGTGATTATCGACGCTCTCGATGGAAAATTTGCGCAGAACTTGAGTCAGTACAACTTTGGCCTCTAACATGGCGTATTTCTGCCCGATGCAATTTCTTGGACCAGCACTGAATGGTATGTATGCATAAGGGTGTCTATTTCTCATGTTCTCCGGAAGAAATCGATCAGGATCGAAGCGTAAGGGATCCGGCCACACTTTAGCATCTCGATGGAGCATATAAATTTCGACGCTCAATGTAGCACCCTTGGGAAGTACGTACTCGCCTACAGGCGGGAGAAAAACATTGATTTCGTAAAATATACTCAAAACGAAATGATATCTTGTGGATTTTGACGTATCAACAGACACACAAAGGTGCTTTACCCATTTTTAAATCTTCCGTGAGCTCTCTGCTAATAGCTGGTGCACTTGGATAAAGTCTGAGCGCTTCTTTTATTACTCGCTCAAGATATTTCAGATTTGGCATACGTTTCAGAGTTGTTAAATCATCCGCATCGCCCAGAATTTCATCAACTTCTTCATGGACTTTTCTCTGGACGTCCATAGCATTTCCCAGGCAAAATAGTGTCCAAGCTATCAGAGCACCGGTTGTATCATGGCCCTGAATACATGGAGCAAGCCTGTTTAATATCTTAAAATAAGTGTCTTGCTTCGTTAGGTACGGATGTGAATTCAATGAGTTTTGGCAGGATGCCAACATTGTGCTGATGGAATTCCGTACACAAGGAAAATGGTATTGAGCCATTTTTAACTCTTCAATAATTTCAGTAATTAAGATCTTCAAATTCGATTTGAAGAAAATGACTGAAAGAATTGGCAGTAACTGTTTCCAACGAATAGAATTTTTAATCTCTGCGATTGGCACGCCTGGCGTAAAATGGAACGCATGAATGCATTGCATTTACTATTTTATTAATTTAATTAAAAAAATGTATTGATGTTCTGTAACAATGAGTTGCTTTGTCGGCAATTAAGACAGTTCAACTCACCGCAAACATAAAAGTATTGGCTTGATCTCGGATTTCTTCGATCGTCAATGGATTTTCTTCCATTTCATTTGCTTCTAACAGAAGGTCCAAAAAAGCCTTTTTCTTGTGGTTTCCTAGAACATCCAATTCCAAATTTGAGTTTTTAACCTTCTCTTTCATTAAAACCATTGCAAAGATCGAGATAAACTAACCAGACTCATCGTTTTCTTCCGGGTTTGATTGATCGTTTCCGGCGGATCTTGAACGTCTTTCTTCTTGTTTCTTCTGGATTATCTGAGAGTTTTGATCAGGCAAGATATAAGCACTCAGCTGATAATGATTAAATGACTAAGAAATAGCAAAATTGGTTTGAAATAGATGTGAAATGGGCAGCGTTTGAAAAATCGGATTGAGATCAGCATTTGAGAAGATTTCATCCTTTTCGGAAGTTGGCGGACATAAACAACAAGCCAGAAAACTCCAGTTTAACAAATATAATAACTGGTCTGATCAACACAGCGATAGCTTACTCGAGTGCAGAATGTATGGGAGGTTTCTACAGCCGCTTTGAAGGTTTTACCGGCATTTGTGTTATAGAAGACCCAATCCCACATCAACCAAGGCCGAAAAAAACGACTAATGGCGATTGAAGATATTCTATAATAATTAAAACAAAAACAAAACGATATTTCATTATGAGTAATGAAAACGTAAATTACCAGTGACTCCCTTTCTTTCTACAACTGTGTATTCTATTTCATTGTTTTATTAGCATTGAAAAGTTCACTAAAAGGCACTCATATTCAATGCTCGACGGATGAAAATTTTTGCAAATTCACGGAATCTCTTTAATATTGCGAGTCACTTATTTCATATCATCTCAGTTATAGGTAATCGAAATGACTATATACTATTCGACTTCTCATATTTCACACAAAAGATCCGTGACAAACTGTTCACAATGAGCAATCTTTATTAATATATGTATAAATTTAAGTACGTGTTATCGGATAAACATGATCAGAATTTTGCATTTACGATGTTCACAGTTTGCTGCCTGGTGTATGTGCCATAAGTGCCTTTGTGTTGGTAATGAGTTATATACTTATTCGTTGCTGTATCTTATACAATACTTGTTACTAGTAAACAATACTCGTGACTTCAGTGATTCTATATCAAAGCAATGATGGACTACTCAAGTCGTACGTATGACAATGTACTATTTTTGATATTGAATTTAAAAAAAGGTTGAGGTATTCAAATTGATGGTTTAGTTAGAATTTTTCAAAATAAGTTGCTAATTATCGAGACATTGAAAAACTTACGTGCTCACAGCTTCCATGTACTCGTTTCCAACCTTTTCTTGCGCGTTGATATTCACGCCCATCGCAGTTTCTAGACACAACCATCCGCACGTCTATTATTTCATTGCTCATGGCCAAAGGCCATTTCATATCGTTACGTAAAACAATCATTCGTGAAGACACATTATCGAAATGGACAGTTTTATTACCGCAAATGATATCAAGCGCACACCTCACTGTGAGCTCAAATATTTCTATCGGTTTTTCCCCGTGAATTTTCATGTCACGTTCTATACAATTATTTAATATATTGGCTTGTTCGATCATTACTTCAGCAAATCCTTCAAGTACGCCGAAATGGAACGACGGGGTTATAAGCTTTCGATTGTGGAACCATTGAGCTCCTGAGGAAAATAAACAGTGTATTAAAATCAAAAAATCATCGCAAACAAAAACCAAATGCATTTTGTTTTGAATCGGAAATAAAAATGAAACTTAATTGGCAGCAAAAGAAAAATAATGTAGTGAAAAAAACTACAAATAATGGGTGAGAATAATAATCCGTTATCAACAATTGATATAATGAAAGGATAAAATCAACCTTGCAATTACAATGATTAAAAACACTCACCGGTTGAGGTCAAAAGTCCTCGCCCCAACCACGGTATCAAAGGATCATATCCTTCAGATTTCGTGATTTGCGCATTGTTCCGGAGTATCACCTAGACGATGAAAAAATTTCAACGATATTAACGTTGGAGAGAAATAAGAGAATAATTTTTTTTACAGTGCAGTACAGTTTATGGATGCAAACAAGTTTTAATACACGAAAATGTATCAAAAATCAACATTTAGACTTCACCTCGATATATTCCGGTTTGCGAATTTCGATGATACCTGTCGTGGCTATCCATATTCTAAAAATTCCACCTTCAAACTGATAAGCTATTTTTTCAAACCAATCCATACGATCTGGAAAATAATATTTTTATTCATTTCTGCTGGATTCGTGAGGGAATATTCGTCGATTAAGTAGAACGTGAATTTATCACTAGCCTTCTTTTGATAGTCTCATAAATTCGTAGGCTATACCAATGAATGGTATTGAAAACGTGGGTCCAGGAATTTTGTTCACTCGCTGACGAAACAAATAAAATCTGTACCACTTTTCTCCGACGATGAAAACGACAATAGCAAATATCGTCATAATTATCAACGCTGTCACATCCATATCGAAGCTTATCTTTGAATGCCCTTCGAAGACGTGCAGAAATCACCGAATACTGCGTTCAATGCTGTTAGAAGATTCACTCATCAATCTAATCGTATTATAAATAAATAAAATTGCTTACTATTGCGGTTATTCCACGAATCGAATTTAAAATTCCTCATCATTTTCATTATTCGTCAAATCAATCTCATTATGTCGTACAGAACAAACAAAACACCATATGTTCACCGTTATATGTATATATTTTAAACTATGCAAACAGCTTACGAATTCAACAACGAATAAATAGGGAGCGCAAGAAAATTTTATTCCGTATAGATTTTCTCCACCATTTAATATTTTTCTTAGCCTTGTCGGTCCGCACATGTACGATGATGTTATCGCCAAGAGGAATTGACTCAAACTGATGACCTGCTCTCCAGCCAAGTTCTACGCTTAAACGACATTTAATGTCAATCGTGTTCTTCCACAATTAAATAACCGCACGGTAGATCCTAAGTTTGTGAATGAATACAAGCTGTATTTAACACACGGTTGTGCATGGTTTTCTTTATTTGAAAAACAATTTTGTTGAAGTTTTTCCTTTGTGGCATTTCCGAAAAAATTAAATCAAATGTAACCCAATTTATCGCGAGGATTTTGTAGCAATCTTGTCTTCTTCCTCCCACAATGGTTCGATGACATTACACTTTACAGGTGGCTTCGGTAATGACACTCTTGACGGTATTGTCGTGGGCAAAAATTCTCCTGGCCAAAGATGAACAGATCCCAGATACATGAGCCCAATTAACAATCGTCGAAGCAGGGGTACGAAATGAATTAGGTAATTCTTTCGAGGTCGTGTCTTTTGGGGCCAAACGAATATGAATCTCTCGCAACCTGATGTTAGTTGTATTATACAATAATATTCGGTGCAAGCAGAGTTCGTTTTTTCAGTTATTTTAAGGGCATTTGATATTTAAAATGTTTATTAAAATTAGGTTAGAAGATTGAAAGTCATCAAATTCGGTCGATAACTAATCATTACCCGTATTCCTGCGTATGTTGGACCATTTGACATTGTAACGTTTGACACCAGGTGGTGCAGTGAAAATTTGGCGATCAATTTGGCTACATGTTCCGTGATTTCTGGATAGTTGAATTTTGATCGATGATTCAGAAGAAGTTTTCTCATCCAATTGCATTTTCGTTTCTCTCTTTATCAGCTTATTCGCATTTTTTCGTGTTCCTAATTACAGTATTTTCGAATCTTTAAATTGCTTGAAGAAAAATGGAAACAATGTGCTGTTGAAATAAAATGAATATTGACATTATCTCTGACATTATTAATTCCTAGCGTTGCTATTTTGATAATTGACGGAATCCAAATACATTTTATGGTAAAAGATGTTCGCAATGGTTTACCATGGTATTGGAAATCAAATTAATTTAAATGATCGCTTGCATTTGGCTTTAATCGGACTCTCAAACTCAAATTATCTAAAAATAATTAACAATTTAAACGAGATAGCTCGTGATTCACAGATTGTCAAATAATAGACGAATTCAGAAGGTTTGGAAATGATTTAACCTCGATGATTCAATACATCGCGAACGAATCAGTAAAAACAAAAATTTCAGGCTTGAGGGCCACACATGGAGCCTACTTCAGTCATTACAAAACCGCGAACTTTCTCCCCTCTTCACGTCAAAAGTTTTCGAGAGCGAACGCGATGAGGACTTTCCAACCTTTGTTGTCCTGGGGCAATTTTCACGCGAAACTTTGACAGCCATTTAAAATAATAATCACGGAATCAAAATTGCATGTGTTGACCTATTCTACAAAAAAAAGTTGTGATAATATAAATTTAAATTCAGTTGAGAAATAGTCGGCGAATACGAAAAAAATGGCGAAATTACCGAATGACAGTATGAAACAAGCATTATTATTTTTTTATGAAACAAAAAATAATCTTATACAGATGGTGTGATTTAAACCATTCAACATTTTCAGAATATTCTTCACGTCAAATCAACGCACTTTCTTGCAAATGTAAGATGATCCCAATAGATATTTCTTCAAGCAAACTTTTTAACAATTCAATTGATTTAATTGTTTCTAGTCATTTTATTAAAAAATATATTCATTTAAACAATGCCATGGGGCAAACAGGTTCGAAGTCCGATCTGAAAACGAATAAACAGGGACCGTCTATCCTGGAGAATGCAGTTTTAAAGATCGAAGAACGTCGGGAAAGTTTGGCAAATCGTCAGCAATGTTTACGAGAAAAAATAACAGCGATGGAACGATCGATACCCGCACTTATGGCTTTCAATATGTGGACATCGGCATCGAAATGTGACGATCCACCAATGTGCAAAATACGGCAGATAATGAAAAAAATTTCACCGAATTCTGATCCAACGGAAAAACTCATGGAAAATCTGAAGGATACTGTTCAGAGTCTCAACATGGAAACGGGCGAATTGCACGTACGACACGATTGAATTCGACATACGACGAGTTCCGGTAAATCTCGACACGAGATTCGAATCGAGATACGACAGAAACTTTTTTTTTCGATTCGTTTAAATTTGCAAAATGCATGGCTCAATATACTCAACATATTTTTGCTAAAACTTCTCTTTTTTCAGTCGCCTTAAATTTCATTGAACGGGAAATCGTAAACGCACAAAACCAGAATATATTTTCTATCGTGTTTTTTTAGGACTAAATATTTTTCGTAAATCAAAGTATTCTCTGTATATAAAAAAAAGTATGAGTGGTAGTCTTTTTTTGGTTCGATTAAGTATATCCTTAACAGGACAAAATAATTGCTGCGGACATAAAGCTCGAGGAGTCTGAAATGGAGTTGGAATCCCTTGAGTTAGAAAACAAAGAATTCGATGAAAGACTGAAAAGCCTCGAAAAGGAGTTAGTAAAAAATAAAACACCGAGCTTGCACTCGATACACTCGGAGGATCTTTTTTGTCTGGCAAGGATTCGAGAACTTGGGGAGGAAGAAATTAATTTAAAAAACAGCATCAAAGAACTCGAGGAACGTGAAACTGTTTTTCAAGAACAGATTAATCGCATTCTTATCTCGAAGGAATTTCAAAAATCCGTGTCAAGCGCTCAATCGAATGAAAGGAAAATGCACGAAGTGAAGAAAAAAACAATTTCCACAGGAAGAGAGGCTGTGAGTTTAATTTCTTTAACAAAAAGTCATCTAATGACGATTACGTAACTTTAAAATTGCCTTTTTCTCACCTGACTCTGCGATTTAGAAAAATGAATCAGCAGTATTTGTTAAGCATTATGACTTTTGATATTTTATTCCAATCAGTGGTTTGCTATGGTTCACGATGACAGTGTGGTTTCAATTCGAATGTATTTCATGCATGCAATCAATTTTGTGTCTCATTCATAGATGTGAAGATTCATGCTTTGCCATTGTGTGTATATATTTGCATTGATCATCGATTCCCTCTTAATGTTGTCTGTTGAATTATATACAAAATTATTTACCTAGCAAATATTTTCGACGCATCGATTACTGAATCTCCATTGAAAATACTGTATAATTATGAAATATTTTAAAACATCGACGAACGATTTTGAAACACAAACATGTAATAAATTTTATGATCAATAAGGAGAAAGCTGTACCGAAAAAACCAGATGGGAAATTTGCTGGAACATCTAGTGCTAAAACAGTAGAGATAATGGAGCCCGCAAAAAAGATTTTGACTCAACGAGAAAATGGTGCCAGAGAGGTTGGTTATATAAAATTGCGGTGATAAGATAACGAGATACTGTCCACTACCGATACGATTTCTTGACACTTTCGCATCTTTTTTTTATAGAAAAACGCTAAATCACCCATCGGTACGATGCCGGGGGTAACAACTTGTTACGATAAGACGTCCTGTCCAGCCACTTCCAAGCCTTCCGATTCCAGTAAAGCGGCATCATCTCGGAATGGTCCATTGAACCGGAATGTACGACATGGCAATGGCGTTTACGAAAAGTCTAATCCGCTGTCTATTTCCTCTCCAAAATCCTGTTGTTCTGCTCTGACCACAAAGTCGAACGTGGCGAAAGGACGCGTGTGTTTATCTTGTTGCAAAAATTTATCTAATCATCTCAAGTCTTCTATCAAATCGTCCAGTCCGTCGTCTGTTATTCAGAGAAAATGTTGCAAAGGAAAGGCTTCCAGTCAATTTTTGTCAGTGGCCAAAAGGTCGGGGGGTACGATGTGCAAAAAATGTCAAGGTTTGATTCCCTCGAGCCAAATTCGTAATAGTTCGAAAAATGCTCCCCCTGGCGCGCACAGATTTGCCTTAGAAAAGCCGGCGGCTGCTTGCAATTGTTCCCAATATTTAGAAAGTTTGGACCATCAAGAGCATCGCAAATACCCGAGAATCAATGATCAGGAAACTACCGATGAAGAATATTCTGAGTGCTGTGACTGCGGCTGCAATGACACCGACATTTCTTCGGATTCTTGCGAATTTTGAACGAATTATCAAATTGAAATACTACCCAGAAATGTCCCATTTATTTTCATTATCCTATAGTTTCATTATTCAATTATTTATAAATCTATGACGGAGTGGTCTGTGGCGATGAAATAATAAGAACTTTTACGTCACGGTTTGCATTTATTTGGTTCAGTTATAAATATCAGCACAATTTTTTTTTCGTCGGGCATGAAATTTGATTTTGGAACTTTGGATCAGAATTCGATGTCCTTCCCAAACGGATAGTACTTATGTTTCACCGAGCTGTGGATTTAAAAAAGGCTAAGTATAGTTAAAGTTCACTGTCATCTTAGAGGTAGTTGAGAGATGATGAAAGAAAAATTTGTCGTACTTTCCATACCTTGACATGCTACAAATTCTACCATTGCAGTCAAAGGCATGAATCTGTTGAACATCTTCAGGTGAAAGTTTAAAGTCCCAAATGTTGAAGTTTTCTTGAATTCGACTTTTCGACACAGATTTCGGTATAACAATATGGCCACGTTCGAGCTGCGACAGTTACGATTCGTTAATCATTTGTAAAGGGCTAAGTGCGATAAATTGACTACGTTTATTTGTCAAGTGATGATTTTCAACCTGATAACGTAGGACGACTTGGGCAGGTGTTTTCTTGTACTTCGATGCGATCGATTTAATTTTACGATCTTCTAGGAGCAAAGCATCTTCGGGTTTGGCCCAAGGTCTATCCGGTGACCCAAGAGGACTGTAAGCTGTCATTATTATTCCTTTGGACGCACAAAACTCTGATAGTTTTACCTGGGTCAAATAGGGATGACATTCCACTTGATTGGTAACCGGTTTAATTCTACAATTGTCAAGAAGTCGGTTGATCTGTTTGGAGTTGAAATTACTGATGCCAATGTGCTTCACGAGGCCTTTAGCGACCAGACATTCCATCGCTTTCCAAGTATCAACGTAGTCAATGTCACTTGTTTCAATTTCACCACTCGCGGTGGTCGGGAATAATTCTTCTCCCTCTGAAAAAAAAGTATTTGTTTTCCGATACTTTCGATGCTATTAATTTCGTTGAACAATTACCTTTAAACGCGAACGGCCAATGCATCAAGTAAAGATCAAGATGATCTATGCAAAGATCTTTCAGGGTGTTTTTCAAAGCAGGCTCAACGAGTTCCGGACGATGTTTTGTGTTCCAAAGCTTGCTCGTGATGAAGAGATCCGAGCGTTTGACTACACCTTCCTTCATTTTCGCCGTAAGGGCCACGCCAATTTCCTTCTCATTACCATAAACCGGTGCACAATCGATGTGCCTGTAGCCAACATCGATGGCATCTTTCACCGCTTGTTCAACTTCTCCTGGTTTTGACTAAAATATAATCGTTATTACAGTAGCACCTTTTGTGTCTGTTGGGCGGAAAAAGTAAATTTGCCAATTGTCGAAAACTAAATTAGACAATTGGAAAAAAAATATTTAACAGCAATGTTTTTTCTTTTATATCCAGATGATTTACATTAAATAGAGAAAAAATGAACTGCAGTGTACGAGGTTTGGAACTCTCTGAAATTCTTTAATCCTAAGGACTTTTCCAGCTGTGGATTAAAATTAAAAAAAACGTCTATGCTAGTTTTGAGTTTTTTATCTGCGTTATGTTTGGCAGCTTATTTTAGTTATTATTATTATCATTATCATCATTCTTGATATCCACCTACTTTCCACGTGCCCAGGCCAAGGGAAGGCGCCTTGGTTCCATCGTAAAACGAAACAGATGCCATTTCCCTCACAAAAAAATTAAACCGATAATTTCAACAGAAAAAATATCAAAATCAATGCAGTACTGGGAGCTGGGATCTCAACGAACGATGTTGAAAGACTGACAACATTTTTGATTGTCGTTCTTTTAATGTATATATTAAAATATATATATGTATACATATACAATCTGTTCGACCTAGATAAAAGGTCCTCCCTCTACGAGCATGTAGACAAGGTGAAGTCTTTCACATTCACTATCTTGTTTTTGCACATTTCCCATTGCGGATGATGATATGGGTGGGGCAGAAAAAACTTACGATGACCAATATTATCTTTGCAGCCTGATAAGACACTTTTTTCGAAACATTTGTTTCTGTGATTCTATGACTAATAATAATAATAACAGTGAATGCGAATCCTCGCATCAATAGCGAGGATTCGCTTGTAAAATCTATCATGACAAAGCAGATTCATTCCAAAACGTTCTATCTCAGCTTTGAATTGGAAAATTCATATGAAATTGGTTGAAACAATTGTAACGATCGATTTTTTTATGTAATTACATGCTGTCGTGAACAGAATTTTTTTTTTTACAAACTTGGACTTGCCATAGTAGGCTTCCGAGGCTCAGGTCAATTTTCAAAAACTTGGATATAACTCTCAAAATAATCTTATGATGTTGTTATATCTTACAGGAATATTAATCATTAAAGGAATGTAAAAACTTACGGATTCGTTATATACAATGTCGGATCGATTGACTGTTGTTTTCATATGTATATTATTCATGAATTGAAAATGTTTTAAATTAACATTTACGATAAGTTGTAATAGAGATTACAATTAACGCACCTGGTTCGTGACAGATTTGATGGCACACTTGTTCAGCGATTTTTCAATATATTCGGAAGTGAAATTGCTCAACCGATATTTTCCGTCCGACCTTTTTTAAAGGATTCTTCCATGCTCTTCCAGGCATCCGTATAATTGGTGCTGCTCAAAAGGAGCCTGTCATTTGGATTCTTTGAGAGATCGTCTTCTTTATAAAAGCTGTCGGTTTATGGATAATATAAAGATCGAGATATTGCAGATAAACCTTTTCAAGGCTACCCTATTGTGTGTGGAGTAGAAGTTCAGCCTTGTGTGAAGTTTTCGAAGTTTGCTCATTACAAATGGATTCTCCGCTTTTAAGACACGCATTTCCTCGGGCCTGTGTAACTTGACAGGATTTCGACTACTCAGAAAATCGTCATAATCAGTAATAAATTTTTTTTTTCGAGCACATGAAACCACTGCCGTACATTCATTGACTTTAGGAACAAACTTTGTATTCACTCTGTTTTCCTTGTGAGTCATGTATAAAACTTCAATAACTGAAGTACTTGAATAATCCACATATTCATTTCAATGCCGATGTTATCACGCAGATCAAATATTCATATATCGCAAAAGCTTGTGGGCTCAGTGTCGTGCTGTTTGATGTCACTTATTCAACGTAATATACATACAAATATGTTTGTAAGCGGTCAAAGAATTGAACATGAGGAAATACTTTTTTGTAATACATGTCAGATTTATTTGATTATACTTGGATTTATACGCAGTGATTAATGTATAGAGCTAATATGAATTTTCTAAATTATTCTCGCTATGCGGCTGCAAAAAATAAAATAGAAGAAAAATTCCCCGAATAACGTCGCGATGCAACTTATTTCGATGCATATTCGAAAGATTACGTCGATGTTTCTCTTTAGCTCAACAGTACTCATTTTACGCTACACAAATACGTCTACGATAAGTTGTTGAATAACACTCAAGAAATCCTGTGCATCTCAGCAAGCAAAATACGCGACGTTTCTTTTTTACATTTTTCAATAATTGCTGTTCTTGGTTACAGTGTAACGCTTAATAATCTAGAGGACACTCATAAAACCCGGGAACAGTATCATTTTCTAATCGTTTTTTTTTTTTACTGTACGGAGCTTAATTCACGTTCAAATACAATTCCTTGCGATTTGACAAAATAATAACAATTGATAAACTTTATCAATCGAAGTCGCGATTACAGCATCTCGACAATCGATAACGTAACCAAACAAAGAACGATAAACTCTGACAATCAATGTGACATCAACTGTCACATACATCCATTGTGATTTTCAGTTTTCAATTTTCATGTAAAACAAAATAAAACTCTTCAATATTCAAAAAAATGGATTTTATTTTCATGATAATTTTCATTCTGCACAGTAAAAATTCTCCGTAACAGTAATGTTCATGTTTCAATTTTCTTCTTGTATACAATTGAATATATATATATATATCTACAGTCAAGTACTGAATCTTGAATGTTACGTCGTTCAGTTCGTTGTAAATTCATGAACATTGCATACAATTATTTATGTATTTACATTGAGAAGTAAAAGATAATGAAAAAGACACAACAGACCATTTGTGTGAGAATATATGGATTTGCTTATGATAAAGCTGTAGTTCTTGCACCAAAAAAGACCAAAAATAAGTTGGAGTCGAGTCATTGTGTGAAATTCACAATGCCGTTTCATTCAAAACAAAGTGAATTTTCAGTAAGCTTTGGCATTCTGATTATCAGGATTGTTTATATTTTGTTTACTCCAATATGATTATTTGGGTGTTCATAAATTCGCAAAAACATTAATATGCAGGGGATGAATAAATAAATAACTAAACATCAGTGATCAGAATCATTTTATTCGATTGTTGAGTAAAATTGAAGTAAAACATTTTCTCTTCGGTGACCATGCAATTTTCGTTCGAAACTTATCAGATTTAGACGTCCTCTTTGAACGGATAGTACTTGTGTTTCACAATGCTATGCAAAGAAAAAAAACTCAATTAGTTAAGGTTTGTTGTAATCATGTACTAGATTGGCAAAGAATGAAATAAAAATTGTCGTACTTTGGGTACCTAGCTAAGGTGCCACGTCTACCATTTCGATCACAGGAATTAATCTGTTGAACATCGTCAGGTGAAAGTTTGAAGTCGAAGATGTTGAAGTTTTCTTGCATTCGATTTTTCGACACAGATTTCGGTATGACAATGTGGCCGCGTTGGAGCTGCATTATTCGCGGTTAATTAATCAATTGGAAGATTTTAAAGACGATAGATTGACTAGATTTATTGGTTTCAAGTGATGATTTCCAACCTGATAACGTAAGAGGACTTGGGCTGGCGTTTTCTTGTACTTCGACGCTGTCGATTGAACTTTACGATCTTTGATGATCGGAACGTCTTCCGGTGTAACCTGAGATCGATATGGTGAACCAAGAGGACTGTGAGCCGTTATTGTTATTCCTTTAGATGTACAGAACTCTGATAGTTCCACCTGAGCCAAATAGGGATGACATTCGACTTGATTGGTAACCGGTTTGATTCTGCAATTAGCAAGAAGTCGCTCGATCTGTTTGGAGTTGAAATTACTGATACCAATGTTCTTCACGAGGCCCTTGTCGACCAGACATTCCATCGCTTTCCAAGTATCGACGTAGTCAATGTCACTTGTTTCTATGTCACCGCTCGCGGTGAGTGGGAACAATTCTTCTCCCTCTGAAAAAATGTTATTTCTTCACTCCTTTTCAAGGAATTGGCAAATCAGACTTTTTTCAAGCCATGGGTTGAAGTGTAAGCTTTATCTTTTCATTCTCTTGACGCCATATCCTCCGTTCAACAATTACCTTTTAACGCAAATGGCCAATGTATCAAGTATAGGTCAAGATAATCTAAGCAAAGATCTTTGAGGGTGTGTTTTAAAGCGGGCTCAACGAGTTCCGGACGATTTTTCGTACTCCAAAGCTTGCTCGTGATGAAGATATCTGAGCGTTTGACAACGCCTTCTTTCAATATTCCCGCGAGAGCTGCACCAATTTCCTTTTCATTATTGTAAGCCGCTGCACAATCGATGTGTCTATAGCCAACATCGATCGCGTCTCTTACCGCCTGTTCCACTTCACCTGGTTTGGACTACAATACAATTGTCACTACTGGATCGCATATTTTTTTCGTCTTAGTGGAAAATACTAGACCTGCCAATCATCGGAAACTACATTAGTCGATAAGGACGCAGAAAAAATGAGGTAATAAAATATATGATCATTTCCATTTTCTAAACTAATAAACGAATGTATTAGTTTTAGATAAAATAAAATTGGTATTCCAAATATGCAGCACGTTTTCTGAAATCATGTCACGATAAAATCTGTGAGTGACAATGACAAACTTTTCGTTTTTTTCCGTCCTTGACCGGGAATACAATTCAGCGACGAGATGCTTGCATTAATTTTTCACTTTATAGAAAGAAAAAACACAAAATCTATGACAATTTATTCTGTAATAAAGACCCTCGTTAAAAAACAACAATTATTATTATTATTGGCCTACGTTATACGTGCCGAGGCCGAGACTGGGGGCTTTATTTCCATTGTAGAAGTGGACGAATGTCATTTTACGCACGAAAAAGTTGACTAAGTACAAAGAAAGTGTTCAATTTGTCGACCGTTAGTTTCGTTACTAAATGATGTCTCCTGGACTTCGAGCCGATACTAAAAGTTGGGATGGCAACGAATAACAATTTTGAAAGAATGACAACCTTATCAACTTTTATGTACTGTGCAGTGTATTAAAAAATGCACAAAAAATTCGATGAGTACATACAACTTTTCCTCTATGTGGCAAAAGACAAGGTAAACTCTTCCGCATTTGATATCGTGTTTTTGCAAGGTTTCCAATTAGACGGAGAATGATATACGCGGGGAAAAAGGAAAAATAATGAATCGTGATAACTAATACTATCTTTGTTGCCTGATAAGGCACTAGATTTCCCTCTTTGCAAATGTCGATGAAACAAAGGCTTCGATTCAGGGCTAATTGGAGGGTTTAGGAAATGAATGACCGCAGTATAATTATTTGCCAATTAAGTAGATGAATCGATTGCTTCATAGAATAGATATCAATTATTGTATAATAACGCCACTGTGTTCATTAAAACACTGAGCAGAGTCCACACTTTGTCTACATTGCGAACATTTCTCACTAGAAATAGACCATACTTTTTGGGTTTTTCCCTGAAAATTATCAAAAAGAGGGTCAATAAAAGTTGTACATGACGAATTTGAGCAATTCTTCATCAACTCACGAAAATAGCCGTAACTTTTATTATTTAAAAAATCGAAACTCTAGCGACCACTAATTCTCTCTGTTTTTGACGTTTCTCCAAAACAGTAATTCTTGTTTTTTCATTTATTTGCATTTTTTAATGATCAGTGATTATTATCAGTTCGACACGGAATCGCAGAAATGAATATTTCTGCATATATTTCTTCATCGGCCGGATACATTTTTGGAGTAGAGACACATAGAGATCGTTCGAAAAAATGTTGGGAGTTAAGAATTCTCAAAAAAGTCCTCGCACTTCAATTACCCCATGTAATGTTTCTGCTCAGTCTTCCAAAATTCTGAGACCAAAATTCCTTAATATTTGTTTTCATTAAAGGTTCTCGCAATGAAATAAATAAAAACTCGAAATGTGTGGTTTAGTGTGAAATGTATTATTTATATTTGAACAACGTGTATAAAATGCTTCGAAGTGAATTCGAAACGTGATTATTGAAAACTAAAATACACAATGCAATCATGGTTGCTTGTAATTATAACGTAATTCGAGTCTCGTAGAATTGTGTGACTTAGAGTAAGAACTTGCAGAACTCACGAGTTTTTACCAAGTTTTTAGAAAGGGATGTGGAACGGGTAGTACGCACTGGATTCGGCCCTAAAAAATAGAAATAAAAAGATATTAATGAGATTGAAAGTAGTCTAGTCAATATTTTTTTCCATTTGGCTAATTGAAAGATTAATTGTTAAAAGAAAAGAACATAGAGTTACCCAGTCATTGGACAAATTCTTCCGTTGCAATCGAAAGTGTCGATGTAAGCGATATCTTCTGCGGCCAGTTTGAAATTGAAGATGTCAGCGTTTTCGGCAATTCGGGATTTCGTTACAGATTTCGGAATAACGACATGGCCGCGGTCAAGCTTGAAGATAATTCAAGAAGAATTATGATTTAAATTCAATGAGTAAAAATAAAAAAATAAAATAAATAACGTCATGGCACACATGTTGTTTGGTGGAATTAGAGCCAACTCACCTGATAACGTAGAAGCACCTGAGCCCCGGATTTACCATATTTTTTTGCGAGTTCGACCAACTTTGGATCATCAAGAAGTTTAGGATCATCGGGTTTCGCCCATGGTCTGTCGGGGGAACCCAACGGACTGTAAGCGGTTATAACGATCTGACGAGCTTTGCAGAATTCTGAAAGCTTTTTCTGGTTCAAGTACGGGTGGCATTCAATCTGAAATTTTAATAAAAATTATAATGTGTACTTCTATCACAAAATCTTAAAAATATTGGTAACGTAAATGTAATTGATCAAGAGAATCTGTAGAAATGTATGAAAACGAGTGATAATAGAGTGGTTGTTAAATTTTTTTGATTTTTTTGATCAGTTGACTGATGTTTCCTTACTATTCATGGATTGAAAATGTTTGATTTCTTCATTGACAATTTGTTATTAAATATTACAATTTATTCACCTGGTTCGTGACCGGTTTGATGGAACAGTTTTTCAGCAATCTTTCGATCTGTTCGGAATTGAAATTGCTCACACCGATATTTTTCGTGAGACCTTTTTTGAGAACCTCTTCCATACCCTTCCATGCATCGAGATAATCGGTGTTGCTGAGAAGGGGGCTGTCATCTGGATTTTTCGGGAAGAGTTCGTCACCTTCTTTGTAAGCTATCGGCCAGTGAATGAGATAAAGATCGAGATATTGGAGACCAAGATTTTTCAAGGTTTGCTCGATCGCGTGGTGTACAAGTTCAGCTTTGTGATAAGTATTCCAAAGTTTGCTTGTTATAAATAGATCTTCTCGTTTTATTACACCCTCCGCAATTTTCGTTTTAATTGCCTCTCCAACTTCCTTTTCGTTTCCATAGACGTGAGCGCAATCAATGTGGCGATAGCCGATGTCGATCGCATCTTTTACGGCTTGAGTAACTTCACCGGGTTTAGACTTTACACAAAAACGTCAGAATCAGTGAAATTTTTTTTCTTCACAACCACACAAACTCATAGCCTACATTTGATGACCCATGTAGTATTCATTTCGTGCGTATATAGAGCTTTATAATCGATCTACAAAAGCAGAAGAACTAGAGCACTTCAACATTGCAATTATTTATTTCTGTGCCTATAAGTAGTTACGAAAATCAAATATTCATTGTATGCAAAAGTTTGTTGGCTGCTTGACTCGCTGTTTAACGTTGCGTAATGAATGTCATCGAATATATAAAGATAAATGGATGTGGCAGATTGAAAACGAGACAATATATTCTTTTTGCAATGCACGACACATTCATCTCATTAGAGATGTTTTTCAGTCATTGATGTTGAGCTGATCGGAAGTATTAAATTTTTTTATATTTTTATATAGGACTGCAAAATAACACATTTAAATGAATATTAAAATATCGATGTTTATTTACATTCGATGATTTTTATACTACTTCCTGGCTACCAGTAGGTCTATAATAAGTTGTTGGATAGAGTTCAAAAAGGCGTGTATATCGCAGCAGCAATAATATCTGATGTTATTTCTAATACATTCTTTCTTTGATTGAAGTGTAACTCTCAATAATCTAGATGACGCTTACACAGACCCTAAAAACTATTACTTTTTGTTTTTTTATTGTTCAACTGTACACAGTTTGTTTCTCTTTTAACTACAACTCCTCAATGATTTTACGACATTATCGATCTTTCGTTATCTTTGCACAATATATCGAATAAAAAAATGCTGTGGTCGCGAGGTCATTAGAATAACTAGTGATAAACTTTAATCTCGGAATTTCTTGTAGGTTATGCATTTTCTAAATCATCCATCGTAAAATGAAATCGCAAATTTCATTCTCAAGTACATGCTGTTGTGATAAAACAAAAAAATGAAGGCAACCATGCCGGGGTTTTCGGCATATTGCTTTTAAATGAAAATCATCAACTCTGTCTAAACTGTAATTCGTGAATTTCGTAATGTACAAATTAATCAAACAAATTAAACAAACAAAAATTTATTAACGATTACGAATGATATAAAAATATTTTGCTAATCAGTGCTAACTATCTGTCATTTCTGCAGAACTAACAATCGCACGTAAGATTAGTTTTTTAAAGTGCATTTATAAAGGAGTGTAAATCAACATTGAGAAAATATTTTATCAAACGCAACTCCGATAAGGAAGTTTTTGTAGCGACGAGTTACCCAACAGCCAATAACATAACCAAACATAGGACGATAAATTCTGACAACATGAGCTGTTACATACCTTCCACGTTCCCAAACCAAAGCTAGGAATCTCATTGCCGTTGTAGAATTTTATTTTAGGCACGTTGAGCGACATTTTTCAAAGAAATTTTGTCCTAAACCACACGCGATTTGTGACAACGGTAACGAAGGGACTAAGAATAAACGAGAATCCCGTCAAATTTTTGTTTTCAAATGGAAATTTATGCAAATGCTGGATATAGTAACGAATTGAATGTTAGCGGAGCTTAAACGTTTCGAAAGACGTTCAGTCATCAACTAGACGGAGAGCAAATTATTCACGACGTTTTTATAAGCGAGAGCCGGCAACTTCGTGATTTGGTCGCTTTTTTTTTACGTGGAACTCAACAAGATTTGAAGCGCATGCGTTGTCACGCGCCATTGTATGTGTGCGTCCGATCATCTATACATGGCTCCTCAAATCTAAGGCCAGTAATTTGAATGTAAAAAAAAAAAATTCAAGATCATATAGCACTGTTTGAACTTTTATTTAGAAAAAACTTCACAAACACATCGTGAATGTTACATTTTTCGGCTCGGAATGTATTCATGTTAATCGAATGGGAGTTAGAAAATGAGATTTTACATCGTACGATTGAAATATAATGAAGAACGTAAACACAACATTTGGAAACACTGTTTCACTTGATGCACTTCTGCAGCACAAGTTTTTGCTTGATAAAAATTATTACAAGAATTTTCTTTCATTTACAAAAAGGATTCAAAGATCTTCGAATAAAAAGTTGTGTGCTAGTTTTCTCGCAATGACGACGGAGTATTGTAAGAGGCTAATTCCACATCGAATTTCCTCTACACATATATTTATGTGTGTTTATGTATGAAAATATTTAAATGTATTTGTACTTGTTGTGTGCATTACAAGTATACATAATTACGACCAAGTGGCCTTGTCCATGAATCGTTCATGTACTAACAATATATATATATGTATACACAACGATGTACCAAATGATGTTGAAGTCACTCGTAACTGGATGGTTGCGAATAATCCGGTGAGAACCATTTCTGACCCCCTGACTGCGACAGTCGTGGAAAAATACTCCGTCTGTTGAAGAACTATGCACGTATATAGCTATATAACTAAGATACATAGATGAAAAAATATAACGTGTGCATGTATGTGAATGGATCAAAATGAAAGGGGGCAATAAGATTCTGCGATAAAAAGAGCCCCGATGTTTTAGACGGAAGGGACTCATCCACAGGGTTTCTAGGGTCGTATATGGTCCACTCAATGCCAATTCGAATTAGGTCTGGCCCTTTGGTGGAACTATTACGGTTCTGATTTCTCTGTTGTTTCAATAGGTTCAATATTTAAATATACTATTCGATAATACTTGTAATGTTTTTTGGTTAAAGATTAATATATGAAATTTTATTAAATACGTTAGAGGAAACTTGTGAAAACAAAAATTGAATTTTTGAAGACGAACAACCGGAGTTTATAATGATTTTGAATGGTCAAACAGGTTACTTCAAAATATTTATCGTTTCAGCAAATAATACAAGAAGATTTATGGTTTGTACAATTTAGATAAGAAAATTCAGAATATACACCTACCGGGATTACGATATTGTAGAGCATTCAGAAGTCTTCGAGAAGAAAGTCCCTAACCCTATATTGATGCCAGTCGAGGAAGATTGCGCTTCCCAAACCATTTTTTTGTGTGTAGCTTAGATTTTAATTTTTATGAACTTGATAAAATTTGCCAATCGGAAGTTTGAAAATAGAATCTTCGTGTAATCAATGAATACACATAATATGCATGTTCATTGTTTTTACAGGATATCCTGTACGTGTTGCGAATTCGAGTTTATAGAGTGAACATATTCCACAGCAGGGATGACACATAGATATTATGATTTGAAAGAAAGTATTGTTACTCAACAGTTGATACAACGTTGTCATCGACATATTTCTTTGGTTCGTGATATACGACGCGGATCTTCCTCAGAGTTTTAATATGATAACAACATTGCGATAACATTAAAAATTGTCTTGAATCACGGTGATCCGTGTATTCCGTAACGCGTCTTTTCAACAAGATCCGCAAATTCGCTTTTACAAAAATATATCTGTTATCATGATTATTTCATTCTTGTCAGACATTTTCTTTCTTGTGGTATCCAAGAATTGATTCGATCAAGCATCGGAGGAAACTTATGAATATTGTAGAAAATATGTAGATTGCATAGACGACCGGTAACCAAAGCCAACCATAGCACAGGGGACAATGGAACTTTTTGCAAACGTGATTATTTGTGATGTCCTTTCCAATCCAAAATCTTGAAGATCTAGACGATCGATGTTTCCAGGAGGCCAAATCAGCTACTGGTAATCTTCCGCATCCGCTAAGATCTCTGGACGAGCTCAGTCGATTCCTTAAGGTAATCATATTGTTACTCGTCCAATGTCTGTGTGGTTGAGTGAGCGCAATAATTCGCACCTTTCTCGGGTATTCGATCGGTAATAAAAAGTCGATAATCGATCGATCACAACGTTTTTTTCTTATTGGGCGATCGGACATGAACGAATAATTATCGGTTCTTTGAAAAATCGTACGATTTCTTGCTCTCGTACGAAATATCATGGATTTTATGACTCGCAAAATGGCTAATCTAAGATCACTTTTACGTAAGAATTTTCGGGGTATACCGTCGGTGCTGGTTGACCCCGTTGCGAAAATCACTTTGTTCGAATATTTTATTTTGATCCATGCAACGAGAAACGAATTGACGAGTTTCTTCTCGAAAAGCAACAAATTTTCGAGATCTCTGCGTATCGCGTTCATGCTTTCGGGACTGAGTACCTTTTCGAACTTTTGAACGTTCGGTCGATGATCAATATTGAGAACGATACACCCGATCATTGTGAAAATCAGGTCCATTGCGTGGATCATCACAATTCGTTGATTAGGCTTCATATTACTCGGAGTTTCGTGAATCAAGTTCCATCCTCCGATCGACGAAAGACATTTCTCGATCGGGAACATCGTCATACTGTTAAGAATACTCTTCTCCTGGTTATCACTTATTTTTCCAGTTTACACCCAAAACGACTTTTAATCCATTCATTCTCACTGATATTGAAAATGTAGACTCGATTGGAATTCGGAAAATTTAGACAATGCAAACTTGTCTAAAACACAAAAAAAAAGCACGGTTAAGTTCGATTGCGTGACACAACAAAAATAATGGCGTCAATCGATAAGGCTGAAAATCGATCAAATTCAATAGGGAACCTTGCTCCATTTTTCGATCATCATTTGTTTCGTTGTCATTTACGATGGAGAGAGAAGCACTGGGATGAAATTAATTAATATTTGATTCTATCACTATCATTCAGATCCTCGGTAAATCATCGAGACATTTTCCTGAGTGTATTTACGAGTCGAAATTCTCACTTGGCTTATCGGATGGAAAAATTGTCTGCATCGAAATGATTAGGGTTATTTTGACAAACCGTTGCGTCTTGACGATCTAAACTCAAACATGATTTTCAATTGTTATCAATGTTAACGATTTTCGAAACAAGAAAAAAAAAAACATCAAATCATGTTTGCCCTCAACGACAGCATTCTGTTGTTGTGGCCAGAGATTTTGATAGTCCGAATCTTTATATGGTTCGGGAGATTCGTGTTTGCTTGACTATATATGCAATGGAAAGTACCATGAAGGGATTGAAACATTCCATGAACGTTGCGACTAATAAATATCCATCCGGGCAGCGAGACGGAGAAGTTTTCTGGCGCGTAAATTTTATAATGTGAAAGAGAAGAATAGAAAAAGACGAAGAGAGAAAGCAAAACGCAGAACAGAATAAAATTGCAAGAGAGTAAGAGAGAGAGAGTTGGCTACCCAATTTCAGTCGATTAGAGACTTTGATTGAATGAATGATGCCTGAAGGGTGCGGTTCGTCCTCTGCCTACACGACAGGGTTATATCGCATAGTCTAAGCATATATTATAATAATGTTTTCAAAATAAATAAATAATGAATGATCAAAAATGATAAATATTAGAGGAAAACTGTATTCACATTAATCATACCAATTCATTTTTATTATGTCCAATAATTTGTACAAATTTTAGTCGGTGCTACTTTTTCTCCTATCAATTTATGAATCTCCCTTTGTTCCTTAGTTATGTACAGTTGGGCAAATGTTCTTTGTTTTTTTAGAACGGTATTTTAAATGGATAATATTTGTGGTCGATGGCACTGCAATGAAAAAAAAAAAACAATAACACTGGTGGAATAGTGTGAAAAGTAAAACAAATATACACTTCATTCTATACAACGAATTTAAGTTCGTCACGGTTCATCCCGCGATAACGTACTTAGCAAAAGCAGCAACTCGTTCGCCCGTACCCACTGATGCTATAGATTTCATTTCCTCATCCGTAAGACTGAAGTCGAAAATTTTGATATTTTCCTCGATACGACTTTTGGTTACGGACTTTGGGACTGGTGCCGCACCTTGTTGATACTGAATGATAAATACAAATATTTTCAGTCGTTTCAATCATACTCACACATGAGCGCACATGAACAAGCACACACACAAATTTTAGACTCTTATTTCCTAAAAGTCATAACAAATGATCAATAAATAACGGTAAAAGCAAAAGAAAAATATGGATCGAATGAATATTTTCGAAATTACTCTTGTCTCGTCACGAATAACACAGAGCCCATGATTTTGAAAAAGTATGTGTGAAGCATAGTATCAAATGAGATACGGCTTGTCCTAATGGCAATGTTTTGAAAAATAAGTCGAAAGACAGCAAAAATTTATTGAAATTAATTTGAACAAATAACAGAAGAAGTTGAATTAGTTTAAAGAAAATCGTGAACAAATACGAATACTGTTATCGTTGTCTTTAAAGAAATGATCTTTTTGGTATTATACTTACGACATAACGGAGAGCAATTTGTGCCGGCGTTTTTTTGTATTTTTCTGCGATTTGTATAATTTTTGGATTATCGAGTGAATTGCCGACTTCATAACGATTCCCAGGTCTTCCAAGTGGCGAATAACCGGTCACTGTTATGTTGTGCTTAGCGCAGAATTCTATTAATTTTTGTTGACCGACATTGACGTTACATTCGACTTGATTGTTGGCGGGTTTGATCTTAGCTGCTTGCATCAAACGTTCTATTTGTTCGGAATTAAAATTACTCACACCAATACTGCGAGCCAAACCTTGACGGACGCATTCTTCCATGCCACGCCACGTTTCTAAATAATCGACGTCTGATCCGATCATTTTTCCGTCGGCATCTAGTGGCCATGGATCGTCACCGTCCTTTCAAAGTGTTTATAGAAAATATTCTCGTAAAAAAAGTTATATTTTATTTTGATTGACTTCTACGAAAATAGCAATTGATTTTACATTGAAAATTAATGAAGAATAACGTCCAAAAAAATGTCTCAATGTCACTACTCAGGAGAGAGTTGATAAATTCTCTTCTATAAGTCTAATAAATTTACTTACTTTACAACCAAACGGCCAATGTATCAGATATAGGTCGATGTAATCGAGTCCAAGATTGCTCAAAGATTTTTTGCAAGCTGGTACAACCATTTCTTCCTTATGATAATTGTTCCACAGCTTTAATTAAAAATGTAACATGTTTGAAGCATATTTAAAAAAATAATGTGACCTTGACATAACGTGTAATGTAACTCACTTTGGTAGTTATGAAAAGATCTTCTCTTTTAACTGTTCCATCTTCGATTTTTTCTCTTATGGCTTTGCCAATCTCCTCTTCGTTTAGATAAAAAAATGCGGTGTCTATATGGCGATACCCCAAGTCGATCGCATCTTTCACAGCTTTTCCTGCCTCTCCACCTTTCGACTAGGATTTCAAATAAATCGAAAATAAGAGTGTTTACCCAAACAATTTTCTATAAGATTCTATCCTGGAACAATCATCAACGAGGCATTCTCAACTTTTTCATTTTCTCGCTTATAAAAATCATATCGCTGTGTAGTAAATATAAACTTGTAAACATGTTCCTACATTAGAATCGCCCGCGTTGAATTCAAACGTGAAATTAGCCGCGCCAGTGCAGTGACACTCAATAGATCGACCGAGTCAGCTGATCCGAAGATTTTGCAGCACAACAAGAGTTGGTCGTGGAAATAAAATAGGAGTTCTTTTGTGGAAGAAAATCGTGAAGAAAAATTTACTTACGAGATAAGTTCCGAGACCGAACATCGGCATGGTTAATCCATTCCAGAATTGTGCAAAAGGTACTGCGTTTGGATTTGCCATTTTTTTTCGCTGACTGTGATGACTGCACAACTAGAACTCTTGGTAGTTTGCTGTTTAGAACTATAGCAATCAGTGATTCTCATTTGGAGAGTTAAGTCAAAAAGGGGGGGGGGGGAGAACGGGGAAACAGTGAGGAGATTTTCGATAACGTTTGTAAATGATCAGCTCTACATGACGGAATCGTGTCGGTCTTTATATATCGATTGCCACACATATCGCAATCTGCCAACCGACACCACCGTTTCAAACAACAGAGCAAGTGGTTTCTTTTCATACGTCTTTCATTTTGAACAACCCTTCCTTCTATTATCCTAGAGTATATTCTGTTTATACCAGATAAATAATGATACTTTTTTGGAACAATAAATATATATAAGTTTTGACCTCACATATTTTAAAAATTAGCTTTATCAGTAAACTTAACTCGATTTTACTGTGGACCAAACTTTTCTGAGTGATCTTTCAATAATGGGTAGACTTTTCGATGTAAATCAACAATTCAGGGTACACGATTTTTTATTTAACACTAAAACTCCGATTCTCGAAGAACGGTCTCAGGTGTAAGAATTTTAGGACGAAGATGATGAGTACGCCGCTACTTAATTAAATTACCATGGTGATCTCTGGCACCATTTTTTCCAACAATAATTCTATGTTGGCAGATATAATTTGGTAGTGATAAAATGTGGGTCGTTTATAGAGTACCAGTGTTTTTTTTCATTGGTCGACGATTCTATGGTGGAAATTGGTCAGGTAGGGATTACAAAGGCAAGCTTGTTTTTCTGTGTAGTGTTGTAAAGGAGCCGATAATGCTAAATATCCTGCAATCATTTGTATCGACTGTTGGAGGCTGCAGTTACTGCAACGATTGGGTAAGAAATGTCACTCAGTCGGCATTGGAAGATGGAAATAATCGAATGTAATATCAGGTGAACGGTCACTTAAATGATCAATTATTAGCAGAAAGAATTCTAGTGGTGCTCAATCATTAAAGGGTTCAAGAAAAAAAATATTGCTAACGAACAAAATAAAAAAAATCTTATCACTAAGTGGCCAACTTCACAGGGTGAGTAAAGTTCGAAATGATTAAGGATGTGGCAGCACTGGTTAACCTACCTGTTCGACGTTCAGCATATTTGTGCTCACCTGCCGACAGTCTGTCACTGTAGCCATTAGTCTGCTGTAATTGATTAGCTCATGTCAGTTATATTTATTTCTATTGCAAGTGCAACATCAGTTAAGGTTGTTTACAAGAAAAATGTTTTTAGTGATATTTGGAATCGTTTAAATTTGTCGACTTTGGACTTAGTTGTCGCGCGAATCTTTCGAAATAGTAGAAACGGCCGCAACAGGTGTCAATAAAGCGGATTTACACATGATCGTGGATTGTTTCCATAGTTTCTTTTCACCTGGTTCATTTATTGACAATTTACGATTCATCCAGTGATTGTTGCGACCTATTTTTATTTTCTTTGCGCAGCCTCGAAACACACACATACCCCATAAATCATTATTTTTTATAACAATATTGCAACAAAGCTGAATTTTCATCAATACCAATCGTTAGTTGCTTCGGGAGCTATGGATTATGATTATTTAATCAAATTTCTTGCTCTCGGTGACTCCGGAGTCGGGAAAACAAGTTTTCTCTATCAGTACACAGATGGTAGTTTTAATTCAAGATTTATTTCGACTGTGGGAATTGATTTTCGGGAAAAACGAGTGGTAAGAATCACTAATTAATCTTCAAATATTTCAAAACCCGGGTACGAAGAAATTCGTATTTTTCATGTCTTCTGGACATCCATCAATTATTTTTATCATTACAGATCTATCAGACAACAAATGGAAGAAGCCAACGGGTACACCTGCAGCTTTGGGATACAGCTGGTCAAGAAAGGTAAAACTTATAATCATATTCCAAGCTTCTAAATCCGGCATAAATTGAATTTATTATCTGGAAACAATGCAAGATGTTTCAATTTTTTTACAAGCCGAAACCAATGTAAAACAGAAAAAATGATAAATACAGTGTTCAGTTTTTGATCCAATATGGTATGGGATTTTTGCATCGGGTGCTATTTTAATAAAAAAAAACATTGAGTTGTAAAGATTTAAAGTGTATATTTTTCTTAGCTTTTCATTTTTCTCACCTTTTTTTCAGTAACAACGCATGTTTGTTGATGAAGAATTAAAAAAAAAAAAAATCTTTTTTTCAGTCTTTATTTCTTAACCATTTCATTTCTAACAATCGATCTCGTGTATTAATAACAATAAACAGGTTCCGAAGCCTAACAACTGCATTTTATCGGGATTCTATGGGTTTCCTTCTTCTGTTTGACCTGACGAATGAGCAATCGTTTCTGGAAGTCAGAAACTGGCTGGATCAGCTCAAGGTATAAAAACATCTTAAAGCATGATCGTTTGGAGCTGTCTTCTTTAATACATCCATTTGGATATACCGGCTACAACAGTCAGGAAAACAAGCTTTCAAGAGATATTAAACTTCCCTTCGAAGTGCCCTATCTCCTTGCATCCCATTATACGACTGACCTCTATTTCTTATCTGTAGATTCACTTACCAGCATGTGTTGTTAGAAAGTCATGATAACACATTCCACTATGTTATGTCACATTATAACGCCCATGAATTTGAGAGTTGTATTGAAAAATATGGGAAAGTGCTTTTTGTCGATAAAGCAGATTTTTTTTGACGGAATTTTTAACGATCGATTCAGTTTGCGATAACCTAATCCGCGATTCTTAGTATTTTATTCCGAACAATAGTAAATAAAGTAATGGTGTAAAAGTAAAGTAAAAGAAAATTAGGTTTGCACAGTTCTGTTTTATCGATGCTAGAGGTTTTCAGGAGTTGGCAATATGCTGTGCTCGCCGTGCTACCGTGATGTTCGTTGATACCCTGTGACACGCTAAATAATTCGTGATATTAAAATCTCATTAATTATTGAACAGACCCACGCTTATTGCGAAGATCCCGACATAATACTGTGCGGGAACAAAGCTGACTTGGAGCATAGACGGGTCATTAGCGAGCAAAAAGCTCGAGAGCTTGCTGAAAAGAATGGGTAAGTTTTTTGTCAACTGTAATACATATTCGAGCATGGAATCTCTTCATTTTTTGGTATGTTAATAAACGTAAAATTAAAAATGTTATAAGACTATAATTCTGTAGGTAAAAATTAGCATGTGATAGATAGGACCGCTGGACAATGAGTCGAGTCATTTTGTTTGCAATTAATAATGGTTTTTTGACTTTTTAACAATTGGCTGTTGGTAAAATTAACTCTCCATCATTTGATAAACTAATTTTGAGTCTACAACATACGGTAAACATTTGTGAGACTGTTTATAAAGTGATTGTATCATCTACGGTTGTAAATAAAAATATTCAGTCAAGTAACATGATCTCGTAAGAAATATACTTGACAATCTCGTAGCTTGGTGTATCTGGAGACGAGCGCTGCTACTGGGCAGAATATTGCTCGGGCAGTTGAGGTACTACTCGATCGTGTGATGCGCCGAATGGAAACAACGGTAGATAGATCTTTGTTACCTCATCAGAGGGTTCTAAGATGTCACGAACAGGACACACCACCACCGAAGAGTTCGTGTTATTGCTGACATTGTCATTTTACGTAGTGAGCAATTCCAAAAAAGCTGCTCCTACGTTTTCCACAATCAAAGAAAAGGGGGAAATACAAAGAGGGAAAACACTATGAAACAAGAAAGAAATAAAGATTAGAGAGGAAGAAAGGAAGGAGGCTAGGGACTAGAGGATTTTTTAGATTTTAAAGTTATCCACACAAATGGAACAGGGTCTTCCTTCAAAGGTTAAATCGTAGACAATCGCATCTTCGATCAAATGTAGAAAATCCATTGAATCAGTTCGCACATAATTGCTATTTTTAATGCAAAATATTGTAATGTTTGATATTTAATTACCTGGGGAGCTACGACAAAAAAAACTACGACAAAAAAAAACGACATATATACAAAAGATAAACGCTGCCATTTTTTCAATTGAAGAATGTCTCACGCAAAGTGTCAATGCGAGCTCTCAATGTCTTCCATGAATACAAAAATCTACACGCATTGTTTAGAAAAAGATCTGATTTTTGCAATCTCATTGTTAAACGCTTGATTGTTATTCACATCGAGTTGTCATGGAATCTTGTACAGAATATTAGCCCACGAACCAACACTGGACCACTGCTGTGATGAATTTTTTCATCCGAGCGAACCAAATAATTAGAGAACTAAATATTAACTTCGTGATCAATTGGAGATCTTGCCCAGTGACCTCTTTTTCGATTTGTACTTTTTTATCGTTTACTGTGTTACTTGGAAATTCATTGTTTTGGATGAAAGTATTATTAATGGATTAATAACATTTGACACCATCAAAATGCCAAATGTGTCAGTACATCTGGACTTGAATCGAAGTATACCTCTATAATATACAGAAAAAAAAAAATATATATATATATATATATACATACGAAATCATTGCTTAATCTCTAATGTTGATAAGAAACGAATTATAAATTGTTATTTTGCTTTTCCAATCGATCACAGGTGCCCAAGTGCATAAAGAATATATTTGCAAAGTTATTTCGTTATTTGACTGTGAGATACTTGCTGACAATATTATAATCGAGTACGTTGTGTCGTGTGTTATATGTATTTCGATGTTTGTTCCGATTGTATGCCATTCGACACGAGAGGTGTAATATAAACTTATTGATATTTTTACGATAATGAATAATTTAAAAAAACACGCACCGAATTGTTCCGAGCACACAATATCACTTACGTCTCGCCATCATGAGTGTGATATATCATAATAATATAAGTACCGTGTCGTTGTACGAACACGTTGTTTATGTCTCGAGAATTTGTATCTAAGAATATTACACTTATTGCTATACAAGTATTTTTGATGCGTTGTACGCTAGCATAAGCCCAATAATATTTATAATACTTATATACACCATATAAATTTGAAATGAAACAAAAAAATATACTACGAGATATTATATTACAAAATGTTCTTAACGTATTCATTTACGGGAATTACTAAATTTCAAGACTGTGTGGTTAAGAATTATCACCGAAAACGCAGAGTTTTAAAGAGAAAATTCTTGTTCATTTTCTCCTGGAAATTGTGTAATGACATCCTCAAAAATTAAGGTATGGAGGAACTGATGAACCACTCAGAGTTGCCATCCGAAAATATTCTATTAAAATCTTACAATTTTCTAATAGGATCTTGATTTCATTTAACAATTTATAATTTCGGTGCCAAAAAGACATTCGATCAACTGGTGTAGCCATTTATTACAGATTAACTAGCATCGTCACCAAAAAAATTCCAACTTTTCAAATTTCAATGCAACTAAGAAATATCCAAAACTTTATCCATTAACTTTTTTTTACAAACCTGCTAAAAGAGGCGTTGTGGAAAATTCTTCCCGACTAACATGTATATGGTCCGATCACTTGTCATACAACGCGATGTTTTTACTAGTTTTTTTTTTTTTTTTCATTCTTGAATTTATATTGATATTTTCAATGAATAATAGACAAATGTTACAGATTATAGAAATCCACATATACATTCAATAATGTGAATCACCACTGGATGTAAAAATGCATCTGGAGTATTATAATACAAACCACGAGAGGGTGGTCGCTCGACGCCAAATATTGAATTACTTGTTAAATATGCATGAATGAGTATTTCCACGAGTACCAGTGAATGACAGAATTTCATCGAAGCTTCGAGAATAATAAGGGTTATGCCAAAATTGTTAAATATTTAACGCTTAGTATAATATATTGATAAATTATGTTCGAGTTGGAAATATTTATTGAATAAAAAATTATCTGTTCAACACAACAAACGTGGATGATTTTTGTTTCTTCATTAAACATGGAATAAAGTTTGTCGCTCAATTATCCACAATTTCCGAGGTGGATTTTATTCTAATTACTGTATCCTCACTAACATTTTTTTCTTCTTATTTTATAGTCTGCAACATCTGTTAAGATTCAATGATTTAATCTCTACTGTGGTTAATTGTTTTTTTTTTTTTTTGCGGTCTTTCATCGACTGACAATCGTAAAACGAAGTTGCATTTATTCGTATAAATGCAGATTCGATCTTTCGATCATACGCTATTTTAATTGTAACACGGGAATTTCAGCTCTTATTATAATAAATATATTAATTCAACGACGAGTGTGAAAAGTGCTGGCGCTAGCGGGACACTGTCAAGTGACGTGGAAAACTCCGTAAAGCACAAATTTATGCAAAGCCGGGTATGAAAAGCTGATATTCTGCGGGAATAGACTGAGAGTGGAAATTTAGGTAAAACAGGATTTTATTCTGAAATATACACGTGTTAACTTCTCACTCGTTTTAATATTCGGAATTTTGGGAACGCTATAAGTTATACAAGGTAATATCATGTCAGGTCATATGATTTCGTTTCCGGCGTTAAAAAGACTTTTCCGAGAGCCATAACTGCATATTATATGTAAAGTTTGATATTTATAAATTGACGAAAAGTAACTCTATATAAATGCCAAATATTTTGACCTTATTTCTAAAAAAAAAACGTCTCGCTAAAAATCAGTTCGAAACAATTTCCTTTTTTCGCAAAACATCGTTCCATTATGGTTATATATTCCGGAACAAGAACAACCTCGAATGTTAGTTCGGACGTTCCAAATAGTATTGGGCAAAAAAAACTAGACATTGGTTTTTCATCTTACCTTATTTTTCAACCAGTGGATTGTTGGGATAAAACAAGGCACCAGAAATTAGCCAATATTACTACTATTGATTATCGATAATGCATGTATGGTTCCAGGAATAACGTTCACGATAACAGTGAAATTTAGTAAGGGTGACATCGATATTATCGCGGATAGTGTATCACGATAATGGGGTGTTACGAGTCTAATCACGATTCGAGAAACCCATTAGTAGGAGCGATGTATTCCCTCACCGAAAACGATCCCTCGATACCAATGGCTTATTTCGACAAATCCGACCAAACATAACGCAGCATCGAATTTTCGTTCCGGATTTTCTAATCAAGACTCCGTCTCGTTCTTGAAATGCTTCTACATTTAGTATATTTCGTTCTACTCGTTTTGTACGTTAATGTAATTAGATGAGTAGGAATTGAAAGATATATTTACCACGATAACTGCTACTTCGAAACACTTTTGTTCTTCGAAATCCATAAGTTCAACTGAAATTATGAAAAAATAATAAAATTAAAAGAAAGAAAAAAAAATGTTGGAAAATACTTTTCCAAGGAATACATTGGATTCACTTCGATAGAAAACGCGATGTAAAATTTTCGTAAATCATCGTTTGAACCCTTGGAACCTACCACATGTGCAATATGTCTTTGATTAGCCAATATTAAGGGTTACTACGTTCATTCCAACTCCGTGTAAAAGCATTGGACAAAAAGGAACCAGGAAAGAAGAATCACTTTCTCATTATCTTAATTTTTTTATATATTTATATTTTTGTTTATATTTATTGTTCATTAAAAAAAAGTTGAACGTTATGAAGGATACGACAATGTATTGACGACTTCACTTTACATTATTTACACAGAACGATCGCTCGGCGTACATGTTGCAATCGTGCATACATAGGAAAAATCAAAGCATTTCACAGCAGTAAAAAATCTTGTACCAATTGTTGACGAGGATAAAGCGTCGAGATAAAGAGTATATTTAAAAAAAATTGAAGGCTCGGTAGTAAAAATAAAAGTGAAATTCTCATTCTGAATAATGTTAATAGAAACATTTTAATGACGCCGAAATCGTTTATACACGTTGATATAAAAGTGTCACTAACTTTCACACAAAAGGTCATCGAGATCGGATGTAACTGATCTCGTTTCGGCAATATCCGAAGGTGTTTCTGGTGCGTCATCAGGTGACACAAGGGGTTGCTTCTGATTAGATCTGAACTCCTCGCCAATCGAAGCGGACAAAGATTTATCACTTCGAAATATTGGAGAATCGTAGAGTCTCTCAATTTTTCTCATTTTACCACCAATGTCCGAAATACGTTTGCTGATGTGGGATGTGTCCTGTTTTTTTCTTACCCTGAAAGTTTTTTTGCGATATATTCTCTGAACGAATTCAGGGAAAAGCCAATTATTCTCGGTGGATGATTTGTCAGTGGTGTTTTTAAAGACATCGTCGTCTATATTCATCGACTGTGCGATTTCTTCTATTTTATTCTTATTGTCGTATCTGTTTACATCTTTGGTGGCTATTTTTTCTCGACCTGACTTTCGATTCGTGATGTCATGATAAGTTTTCTTTGGTGAAAATTCCTCCTCCGTTTTCGACTCGTCCAGGGCATCTTTTTTTTGGCATGACGCTCCAATCACATCTCCCGCTTCGACGGATCGATTTTTATCCCTTTCCTTCGTTCCAAAGCACAGAATCTTCGCGATCCTTGAATCCTGAGATAAGAATGACGAATCTTTCGTCTTACGGGGCGACGCCAACGTCTTCATCGTCTCAACTATACGTCTCTTGAATCTCGCAATGCTACCGATCTTCTTTGATCTTTCACGATCCATCACTCCTGTTCCCATCACTCGAGGATATCGCGATTGATGCTCGCTCGTTGAGATACTCTTCAATCGAGCGTCCCCTCGTTTCCCGAGTAAACGAGTCATTATTGTCTGAAACAGATAGAAAAACAAATGAGCCAATTTTAAAGTACCTTCAAATGCATGAATTTCCATTTCAGTTACACAGACTCATAAAAATCATGATTCCTTTACACGTTTTTATTATAATATTGAAAAAAAAATCATACTTTTGAAGAGTAGGTACAACAAAAGTAGTCGATTCTGAAAAACTTTAAACCATGATTTTTCGTTCGAAACAATCTTTCTATTTATTATCATTATTATTATTATTATAAACGAAATAAGTAGACGACATGTCAGAGATTGCTGAATTTTCGTCGTGTTTCCGAAAAAATTTGAAAGAACCCGAAAAAACTATTTTTGCATTCATAAAACTATTACGAAAATTACGGTTTCGGCACATGGTTTAAAATAACGAAAGGATCTGGCGGGCATGCAACATTACACGCTATCGAATTAGTCCTAAAAATTTAAGCTATTAGTAATAAAAATATGATCACAGTTTAGACCCAAGTTACTGAAGATGTGAACACGTGACAAGAGCCTTCTCTGGAATCTCTTAACATAAATCCCAATCCCTCATCAGCATGTGTGTGTGTGCATCTTGATAGCCGAGCATCCCCGCGGACTATTATTTCTGGCTCACTGTTATAAGTCTTCCCTGTATTGAGGTATAGCGCATGGTTAATCCTGTTTGCTGATTAATATTCGGTTGCTTTGTGAAAGGCAAACGGGAGGTCGGAAGTCGTCCAAGTTATAACGAGCTTTCGTACTTAGTCGTAGCTTCGTAATCTTCAAAGGAGTAAAGTCCTACTATAAAGTGGCCTTGTGGGATCAGCCATTTATGGCTACTTCAGTTCTGCGTTAATGAGCGATTTTAAACTCTGACTCCCTCAATGCTTTTTCCTCGTGTTCAGTTATCCTCCTAACGCAAGTAAATTCATCTCCATAACTTATTAAAATTTAATGACTTTCTTAACGGACGTGAAAAAGCATAAAAATTGACGAGGAAAACCTGATAAGAGTTCAATGTCATCGTTTTAAAATATTGATTTTTCTTCGATTCAGTGACTTGCACACATGGAGGAAGACAAAAATATAGTAAGTTTCAACCATTTTTTATAAATATTGAAACTTTTCGGTGATTTGTAAAGTTGGGATTTATTTTTAATGAATTTAGGAAATTTTATTTAAAAAAATAATAAAAAAATGAGTCAAGCTATGGCTGTAGTTTTTTGCAAAATTAATCGCGATTCCGAGTGTACGGTTAAACTCAAAAATTAGATTTTTCTTGAAGCATTAAATCGATTTTATTTATGATCTTGAAATAAAATTGTAACGAACATCTAATTCTTAATTAATTAATTAATTCTACATTGTGTAGGGTTTGCATTCGTGGAAGAAGGTTTATAGGACCATTTTCTATAATTGAGTTATGCAAAAAGGAATAGCCGGATTGTTCAACTTGCATGGTTGCGTTTACGTGGCTACATTTGGTCGGTTATACATTAGTCCGAGAGACAGAGATACAGAGCATCTTGGAACGGAATCGCTGTGTCGTTTAGCAGGGCGTCCAATTAATCCCGTTGGCTAGTCTCACCCCTACGGGGAAGAAACTCAGGGGTAAAGCGGTGGTGGAGGGTGATTGCGGAGAGAATCGTTGGCTCTCCGTCAGACTAGAGGGAGCGAAGGTTAACGACGTAATTTTCCAACGAGAATATAGAAAGTGCCAGCGTTTCTCGTGGGCTTCAAGAAAAAGAAGATCGAGGTAGACATACATGACTGTCTATGGCTATAAGGAATTCTCGACTGTAGTTGATAGCGAAGCATGTAATTTTTTCCAAGGGGTTGAAAAATATGAAAACCGTGTCTTCAGAGAACATGCTAAAAAGGGTAGATGTTGAACAGAAATCGGAGTAAAATCTCTAAAGGAATATCAAGAAAGATTTAACAACAATTTATTAAATCTAACTTGTCTCCAACATTCAATGTATAGAAACAATGAAATTATCACCGAACATGACTGATAATGATGAAACATTGACAAATAAATATTTCACAGGTTTAAGGTCTGGTTCACAGAGCAATGTTAAAAAGCTTCCACAAGACACAGTGAGCCTTCGTGTTCAAGTTTTCGCCTTGGTCCAATTATCAATGCATTCAGGAGCGTCTGTACGAAAACGTTATATATAGTGATACTATCGTATGATAAACTTACCAGGCCGAGAAGAGCGACGAGAATTCCCAGTGCCACTGTGTACCAGTGATCGGCCATCCATCGTTGGAATTGGGCGAAACTGACATCCGATAGCAACAGTCTCCTCAAGGTAGCCAAGGGTCCGCTAGGATCGACCTGTATTATGCAAATTTGGGACAAGCCTCCGTAATTAAACGTTCTTGTATGCCCATTTATCACAATCCAGTAAATTATAATTAGTGACAGTGTCCGAGACATTATAAACGACATTAATATTGAATGTGTGTTACTAAACACTGTCAAGTGTGTTTCAACGTCGACAACGTATACGAAATGTGTGTATTGTCGAATGCCAGTTGTAAAAACCGATGTTAGACTTTATTTCAACAGACAAAGTTCGGATATTTGATGTCAAGTTTTTTTAGAGTTTAGAATGGATGGGAAAAAAATGGAAATGCACTTTACTACAGTACATGGAATTGGCAGTGGCAAAATTACTCTTTTGTCTTGTTTAAATCGATAGAATTATTTTAGGATTTCAATGGATCTGATAAATGACTAGAACTTTCTTCATTAATATATTGGAGGTTGAGGTATGAAGTGATTTGTGGGTTCTTCTCGAGGGGCAGACTTTCAATATCAATAGAGAAAAGTGAATTGATGAAGTAGTTAAATGTGTCTCATCCTTCACGATGTCATTGAACTTCTGCTTTTCAGCAAACGTTGATAGAGAAACTTTTATTTTACGTGTTTAAATTCTTAGAACGAATGTATATTTCGAATTGAAATTGATTTCTATTGAACTCGACTTTTTTGAAGTTTCAGATTAAAATTAGTTTGATACGTTGTTAACGTAACACAAAATTGTAAATTACCTCACGACATCGTTGAAAAACATCGCAATAACCATTGTAATCGTTGCAAGGTGTACCAGGTTTGGACATCATGTCTGGTATCTCATAAGGGGATGTATTCCACGAAAATGAAGATCTGTAAAAGGAGTGAAAAAATGGAGTGGAGAGTCGAAGCCAGTTGCTCTAGATAAGATATTCAGCTCGTTTGTTTTGCGGCAAACCCGCTATCTACAGGTTCTTACCGACGATATACATAATTTTCTTTCTCTACGTGTACATTTATCTTTGAATGCACAGAGTGTCGCAAAATTCGCACCCAACTTATAAAGGATAAATAGATCACAAAAGTCCAGCGAGGAAAGTCTTTATACATTATTCTTGTTCTGTGTTGCACCTTTGATGAGTTATTAATTACTCGGCTCCAGCTAATCTGATCAGCTGCAAAGAGAAGGCACAGCAGGACGCAAAATATCTGCTTGTTTTTTTCACTTTCTATCTCATGAGTGGCATACATGGGAACAAAAATTGTATGAGGTCCATTCTCTTTGGAATTTTGCGATTTAATGAATCTCACAATTTAGGTGCTGGTTTAGAGACATCCTGTATAAATGATGATGTGTTTCGTTCTCCTTTCGTATCACTGGGTGATTTTTTCATCGTTTTTTTCCTCTTTTTCTTCTTCCTCTCTACCTCTCTCTCTTTCTCTTGGTCTTGCTCGATGTTCCACCTCGTAGGGTGTCGCGTCGAGGGACTCGCGAAAGCACAGTCGTATGGTAATGCAACTACGGAGGAATTTTTTCCGTGGTGGAGAAAGTATGCGTCGAGAGTGCACCAGACTGACTGACGCCAGCGAAAGAAAGAGAGAGAGAGAGAGAGAGAGCAGGGGAGGCAGAGGGAAGAGTGAAAGAGAATGAGAAAAAGTGGAAAAGACAGAGAAAACGGCAGAAAGAGCTTACAGGCAAGGCTGATCCTCCCCAGGCAATTTGCAGCAGAGCTCGCAGCTCTTGGTCGGAGGATCGTTGGGTCCCGCGATGCACTGACAGGACTCCAGACCGTAAGCCAGACAAATGCTGCCTGTGCATTCCTGCAAAACGGAAGCGAAGATTTCTCCTGAGAGGTTTGAATATCGCGAAGCCTTTCTCTCGCTCTTCAGTGCCAGAGCTCTTCTCTTACGGATTTTAGATTTATTTCGCTTTATCTACAATGAAAGGGGGAGAGAGGACTGAGGGGGAACGGGGTCCGGGTCGACAAAAAAGGAGAAAGTGGCATAAAAAACCAAAGAAAATACCAAGTTTATACAATAAAAATGTAAAAATAAAAAGAAAATAAATGTGAAACGGGACAATAGATCTGAGAAAAATATAAAAGGTTACAGTCTGAATGGAATGTCTGAGGCAAATATCAAGAATGAAAGAAATATCGCGAGAAAAATGAATCAATAAGAATTCTCCGGTGAGAATGGTATTTCAATGGGCAGTAGTTTATTTCTTACCATTAACGCCGCCAGAAAATCATACGAAATCTTATGAAATTGATGAAGGAAGAGAAAGAGCAAGAAGCATAATAAATATCGAATCTGAATAATACAGAATAATCAAATTAGTCTGTAGAAATTAAAGCCGTATGATGATTGTTTAGAAGTCGTGGTCTTTGGAGAACGTTCTCGGAATAGAATAAACTTTTGAAACTGTTCCAGTATTTTTTTTTTAATTTTGTACACGATTAATGAACCGCCAAGAACATCGACTAAATTTTTTGAGGCAAAGAAAAAATGATAAATAACTTCTTGGAGGTTTTGTCTCCAAAAAGTTTTTTTAATTCGTGACGCAAACCCCATAATATCGATAACAATAGGAATTTGATGAATAACGACAGAAAACATTGGAAACAATAAGGAATATTCTGAATGTAATAATTATAATCGATTGCGTTGGTTTGAGGGGTAATCACAGCTGTTCAAATCTGTTGTGAATTCAACATAAATATTGTTCAGAAATGTTACACAGTGTTTAACCACGATTGACCTTCATCGATATACAATGGACGAGTCAATGATTGAATACAAATCTGGACGTACATATACAAAAAGCTGGAATTGCCTCATGGCAGATAGGAAAAAGGAAACTGGCTGAAAATTTTGAACTGTTTGTCAAGTTCAAATCTTCGTAAACATAAAAGTTTTCAAAAACAAGAAACTTCACTAAAATTTCATTTGATCGGAAAACTGCAGAAACTGAAAATTGACTTAAGCTTCGATTCAATTGGAACGGAACTAATGTTGACACGAATTATGATGAAAAACGTTTGGTTCTCGAAGTTTTTGAAAAATTAATATAAAACCGTAAACTTTAATAACATTCCTGATTCGAAAAATGTATCTGTGAATTTTTCCTTACATTTGATGGTCAGAACTGATAGAAGTCGTCCCGAAAAACGTTGGTAATCAACGTTCTGTTCTTCTGCGGGTGGCATCGCGAATATCAATACGTAGAACTCTCTTCGACTTTTTTTCTTTTCATTTCGACTGCATTAAGTTTTGCACCGATCTAAATAGCCGGAATCGTTTCCCAATGAACTTGCGCGAGAACCGACAATATTGATTTGCATACTTGATAAATATCTGTATGCACAAATGCATTGGGAAGAAAGAAATAAATTCGTGACATGACTTTGACTAAATTTATCTGGATAAATAACGAAGCCATCTTCGACCAGAATACGAAACTCGTTTCCGCTTTATTGAGCGAACAAAATATTGATCTGGTCCTTTATAAAAGACTCTGCACTCTTTTTAGGAGAATGATTTTCTTCCATAAAACACTTGCTTCGAGGCACACCCGCTCTTTTCTGGAGCTTCGGTTCGATCCATCTCATTCTCATCGTTCGTTGTACGTCGATTTCACGCCCGGCCGGAAGCGCATGGAAAACTTTGCTCCCTGCCCTGTTCACTCGTTGCCTTCGTAAGCCTCGGGCATTGCACTCCACCACTATTCCCCATAAAGGCGGAAGGAGTTGAAGAGTGAATGCACACTGCATTCAATGGAGTTTCGTGGTGAACAGCATGACGCTTCTTATCTCTTGCGATTCACCACGCTACTTACCCTGTCTCAGCATACGGGGTGTGTCCCTATTCTGCTTCCTCAGCAATGATGTTATCTTTTCTCTTTAAATCATTATTAGCCCTAATTATCTATTATTCCAATGGTTTTTCGCGGAGTGTGCGTTCTCAATGACTTCAGCTACTACAGCTGATGGAAAAATCGATAGATTTTTCCGGTTTCTGCTTTAATTTGAATAAATTTGGAACACTCATTCAAATCAAATTGATCAATTGATCTTTAATTATTCGTCAATCATGAACTGTAATCAATATTTTTCAACTATTCACGTTGGAACTATTTATTTTTAAATGTTTTTCCATCTCCGGTTCGGAAGGATTTCTTCGGTTTAAAAAAGTCGTAAACCTCAAGAATTCATTTCAAAAGTTATTCATCCCGAAATTGGGAAATTTCAAGACACCTTGTACATGCATTTTGTAAAGGTGAAAATGGAGTTAAACGTAGAACCGAATCGATGAGATATATATCTGAGAGTTTCGTATTTTTTACATGCTAGAGGAGCGACCAACTTATACAAGAGACGCGGTAGCGTCTTGACGCGAGGTAATTTATGTTTACCGCTATATCGTAGCGTTATCTCGAATCCGTAAAGTATCCAAGAAGATGGTTCACCGGTAACAACTGATATACTATTGCCAAGAAATGCTCTTCAACTTTCAATGGAATATTTACTGAGTCAACGGGGCTTGGAATATTTTCCAGTCGAATAAATTCTCGATATCAGTTTCTTGTTTCTGTCAAGTTGAGAAGGCAACCCAGTGAAGTGTATAATAAAATAATGGCGAAGTTTTAAATTTATAGTATTCTCCTAAAGGAAAACATGAAGTAAATCATCAACACAATATTCAGCAATAACAACGAATTTTATAAATGTGTGTTAAAGAAAAATAAATCATATTTGAAATTTCCTTTGCTACGATCTAAATATTTTGTTTTTGTTCGAACACATTGAATACGTGCTTTAGGATTTTTGTAAAATATAATTTTGTTGAAGGAGACATATTTTAAATATTGTGAATTTACTTACTCCCATGTAGCACACAAATTCTTCGTTGCATATTGTTTTGTTGGGTTTGTTGATGGATGGAGGACACTGGGGAGCCAAGCCGTTGCAGAAACTTGGATCCCTACAACCATTATCGTCCCTGCATTTATCTCCTGTTCGGAGGGTACAACCGGAGGTACAGCATGGACCCTGCAACATGGAACCGAGTAAATTTCATTAAAGACAAGAAAGACAAATTCGTGAGTAATAAAGTTGATGCATCGAACTCTTGACACTGAGCGGATTGGAACGTACAACCAAATCCGAAGGAAGTGACAAACACAGGAGGACTTTCAGGAAACCCCTTTCTTTTTCCAAATTGACGTTCTTTATTCAAGTTTTCTTCCTTCCCGAAACTTTTCCTGAATGAAGGACTTACAGAAGCACTCTTGAGATCTGCTATTTCTAAATGTCACTTCATTTTCACTGATCTAACCTTTTCACCTTTTGTACTATTCAATTTGTTCATGCTATTCTTTAATGTTAATATCCATTGGCGAAAAACGTCGTATTACGATTGTTTTCACAAAAAACATATGCCTTTGTAATGATTAAATTTAGCGTTATTATTGTTCTTTTATTCCTGCCTTTCGTAGATATTGAAGCTTACGATTTATCACTAACTGATTTGATTATGATTTATGATTAGTCATATATCAATTGACATGTTGAATAAATTTAACTTGAAGATAATTCATTATATTTCTTTAATGTAAGTGGGATTCATTTTATATTTTTTGGTGATTATTGGTGAGCAATCATTACGACACTCTTCGTAACCTCATTTTACGACTCGTGACCTCATTTTACTGTCGACCCTTGATAAAGATACACATTTATTGTTTTCGTCGGTTATTTTGGCCATGAATTTTTTCTAACGATTACTTTCAACGCGGTGTTTTAGGATCATGACCGACATAGTACAATCAACCAACCAAGTTTTTCCATCCTTCCTCGGGTTCAATCCTCTCATTAGCTAATTGACATTAAGAACAAAGTCTTCAGTTCAGTCTCTACTATTGTACAATTTTCTAGAAATTCTTGAGTCTGCAGCCTCTATCATTAATCCATTGAAGACTGTCGCAGACTACAACGAAAGTGACATTTTTAAAAGCGATTAAAGAAAGCTAAAGCGTTGAAACTTTTTTAACGTCATTCATCAGAAGAATAATTGACAAAGTCACTTATTAATTATCAAGATTTAATTACCACATAATTGGGATGTATAATACAGCGTTAAAACAGTTTGAAATTCGCCAACATTCGAAAATTTATCCTTGCAACGACTAATCCACGTAAATTCATTTCCTTGGAGGACCATTATCATTATTATGAGATCTATCACTATCCAAAAGTGAACCCATATTACGTTCATTAACTGCACTAAAAAGACATTAATTCCAAGGTTCATAGTTGGACAGGAGAGTGTGTGTAGACGGAATGGTCAGCGAGCGATCCATCACAGTCAGGTCTTTATTACCATCGCGAGGATGCTAGTGTAACTCGAAGTGTAGGACCTCTACGAGCAAATAAGAGAACTTTTGGTTGACTAGTGCTTTCGTAGGGGTACGTAGTCTCAAGCTTCATCGCCAATTCCGTGTGGAATACGAGGGCGAACGTTGGGATAGTGGGCCACCGGGGGATATCCGTTCGAATTACAAAGTAGCAAGATTAATTGTTTTATCTCACCAAGCGGTTCGGTTGGTGTTCCCCTGCACCATCTATAAACATTCGTGAATAAGGACAAACACCTACGCAAACATATATATCGAAAAACACACACACACGGATACACACACAAATAAAGCTCTAGATATGTTTGATCTCTCTCTCTCTCTCTCTCTCTTCTTCTCTTTGGGCAATGGTTTTCGTGAGGACACCGTCTCTTTGCCGATAGTAAACGCCACCAGTGGCACGATTCATTTGATTAATTGTTCCCATTTCCTCGAGGACCGCCGCTGAGAACACACCTTAGGGATGGTGACTCGCACGGGGAATTAAACTCTATCTACGGTCCACCAGGCCATCGTCCCATTTGTGTAGAAACCTCTCATTCGTTCACGCGTACACTTGAAACTCAATTCCAAAAAGCTTATTTCCCATTTATAACAAACAATGTTATTACTTTAATTTTTGTGGCACCGGATTGAAACATTTTTCGATAACATTTTTGAATAACTCCGAGAGAGTTGATGACATGTAAGTGAATGCAATAACCCTGATATTGTTTCCTCTCCTGGATTTTCAAGCGGAACTAAATCAAGATTACGTCAATTTTGTGGTATTGCGATTTAGTTAGATAGTAAGCTGATCGGATTAGAGAAAGTAAATGAGAATTCACTCATGTTTCTCTTCCTGTTCAAACAGCCGACGATAAATTGAAAAAAAAATTGGACGTGTACTTGTACCGAGCTCAATTCACGGAATGAATATTTTCAAAAAGCGACGATATTCACTGTGTATATCGAAGTGTTTCGATTGATTGGTTGACCCAATATATGCTGCTATTCCCATTAACCTCGATTATTTCATCGAAACTGCATAAAGTCTTCAGCTCCGTAACTCGCTGTGTGCCCGTTGGTTCGAGAATTAATGAACATTGGAATACGTGTTAACAATTCATTATGATCATTTCTTGGATGCGCAATTAAGGATGGAATGTATGATTCGTGAATTGAATTAAAATCTTATGATGCAGAGAAGATAATACGAAAATGATGGTTTCGAGGCAATATGATGTCAGAGAATCATCAAAATTATTGATTGTTTCCGATGCGAAATTGAGATATAAACTCACCTGGCTGGGACTGCACACGGCGTTCTCCGTAAGACGACAGGGTATTTCGAAGGGTGCATGATGTAAACGTTGGGGATGACAGCAAGGGTCATTGCAATCTTCCTCCCAACCACAATCGCACTCCTCGCCCTCTTCGACCACGCCATTTCCGCAAATTGCTGTCTGGGGCTCTGTGGAAACCATCGATTATTAGTCTTGATGTATGAGATATAACGTGATGGCGCCTGCATGGCCAAGAGATGTATTATCTGCTCCATTTCCGTACAGACATGTGCATATCTATATTCAGTGATCCCAGAGAATAGGGTCGACCAATTTCGCCAAATTGATCCATTAACGATGATTTTTAAATAAAATAAAAAGTAATCTTAGCCAAAAGAGAGCTTTCAACTTTAACTACACAGAGTCTGCTTGTGGAGAAGTCTGGGTTTCCATTAATATTAGGTGAACTGTCGTTTCTCTCGAAGTCGTTATTGTTGCATAATAAGTTAGTTGAGCGCACAAAATATTTATAAATCGTTTATGCATACCAAATCTTAAATTGAGAATTTGCAAAGGGAATTCAACATTCGGATTTTCATGAATAATCTTTTCGCTTCGAAGAGGATATTGTAAAATAATGATCACTGGATACATGATTGAATGCTCTATGATGAGGGGTCGATATTGGCAAAATTGGCCTAAACTTGTTGAGGCATCAACCTTAATGTATAATTAAGTATAAATATACGAAATACAAGGTGAAATCGCACATGATAATAATTGTCGGCAAGCGTGCGCTTGCATTAATTGGAATAATGATATTTATGATTTATGAATTATTATAATTTATAAACATATCGATATATGTATTCATCGGTGTGCTTGTTCAACATACATTTGCTTGTTCCTATATATTCTACATATGCTAAAATAAATATATAATGTCAGGAGACGACCGGCAGCGTTGGCGAGATATTTTATTGATCGGCCATGCATGAGCCGGTGATCGGTAGATTATCCCTTCAATTAATAAAAAAGAAAAAAAAATATATCGTCTATATATATTTGCCCGCAGACACTCGCACGTAATGATAATAAATTTCACGAATCATCCAAGCGGTCGCAAACTCACGATTCTGCAATATGAAAATAATATTCTCGATATATACGAATGATATATGTTTTTATCGGAAATTCAATTATTAATTGAACGTCGCCATTTGGTCCACCGGTTGCCAAAACCAATTAGGTAACGTAGTACCCAATATATTTAATGCCCAAAATAGTATACATAACTTCGTAAGGGAATAACAGAGTGGACGGTTGTATGAAAATAAACATTGATTTTTGCTATTAAGTGATTGACAAAACGTAGTGAACTTTGTTCTTTTGTGTGGAGTGTTTGAAAGTGACACAAAGGAGATTGCAGTTTGCCCGAAATTTAGATCAGAATTCCTTTTTGTTTGTGTCCCATGGTTGAAAATGACTGACAGCGGTCAATGTGGTAACTTTGGACATACATTAATTATGCAGTTAGCAGTGAAATATTGAGGAGTCAGCATTGAAATATAATACATCATTGAAGGAAATTTAAACCCCGAAGTAGTAGAATATTTTCAATTTGTATTTTTTTCTTTTAATTGTGTCAATCTTCACCATATTTGCTTGGGTCTTTTTTCACTCTTGAAAAAACTTACATACTTATGGTCATTTGTTATCAGTTAAATTACCATTTAGAAAAAACCTGTGTATTTAACTGTTTCCAAATGTTAACTGTTCCTGTTGATGTCATCTGAGCAAATTTTCCATCCAATTACATCGGGCATACGGAACGAGAAGCCTCTTTGCACTGATATTCTACCCCTATCATCGCTTTCTCCTTGTCTTTGGCGCTGGGAGTATATACTGAGAAATTTGGATGTTCATCTGTATGTTTGTGTTATGACAAATGCTTGTGTTATCTATGGTTGATGAAGACAAATATTAGGTCAACTGCGCACGTCAATTCGTCCATTCTGCATCCCGTAATGTTACGTATGCGGGACTTGGGTACAATTGATTTAATAAGTTTAGATAACATAAACACAAAATGTAGAATTTAATTTTTCGGACGTTGGGACTCAAATTGCATGGAATTTTCAAAACATAATGCTTGAAAATGGTCAATGTTCCTCTAAACTTTAAAGATGTTTGGTTTAAAAAAATGCGTTCAAATTGGCGGCCACGCTATCTTAACAACCAGTGCACAGATTGAGTTAAAATCTGTTACAATTCCTCCCTAGACTTTTCTAAGGAATGTTATCAAAACTGAGTCGAAGTAATTGTTATTTTTTGCTTCATACCTCGTAGGAGGAGGAAATAGTATGGTAAATTTTTAAGAAAAAAAAAGTTTTCTGTCTGAAGCTGGTGCCACTGATCCCAATACTGATACAGATGAAAAATGTGTCTGGTTTTTTTTCAGACGCGTAGAATATTCGGTATTTTGGCCGCTAATCACCTGTCAATACTAAGGCATACAAAATTATGTGCTAAAACATTTTCATGATTTCAAAGTCATTTTTTGAAATCGTGTAAAATAAAAAAATAATTGAAATTAATAAATTGAAGAATTGAAAAGTTGAAAATTTACTCCATGCGGAAAATGACCGCTGAAAATAGCGTTCTCGACAACAACAGGGTTTTTACTTGCACGTGTATTCATTGAAAAAGGAAAGCACCACCATCATTGAGTAACTCCGAACCGTACTCATGCGAACTATTGGGGGTGCTTTTGTGGAGTTTAATTAAGCCAACGACGTGGCTCACATCACGTGTATTACTCTCTCGTTCGTCCTTTTCTCATGTCTGCTAAATGGCTTATTCATTCGATGTCGGCCAGCCCATGTGAGTCGACGATCGAGAGAAAGACGAGGGAGCGAGAGGGAGGTATGAAGTGAGGTAGCGAGGAAGGGAAGGTACATAAATTCAAACACGGAGGCGTATATCGACACATATCTCTGGATGGACTAGTTCGAAGCTGGTTACGAAATGGGTAACGTTCGCTTTGGGGCGGGTGAGTTCATCCCCTGATTCAACGTATAGCTATTCGAGTTTCTGGACGTTGATGTTGTTTCTAGAGGACCAACATCAGGGCCACAATAAAATATCTTTGGTCAATCACCGATCGAAATTGTTATGTTCTTGGTCCTCTCAATAATTGATGATTTATTATGGGGCATTCGATGCCAACCGAAGGCGGCTTTATCCACATTTATCCACACGACATTTACAATGTCGTCAACATATGGGAACACATCATAAGCGGATAGGAACTCCATTATAAAACAATTTTCAACATTTCGAAAGGATTCACGTCCCGAATTTGAAATATTAAACGTGTTCGTATGACGAAAATTTAGGGAATTTCCCATTTTACAGAATTTCTTCAAAACTTGTCGGCAAATGTTTTCTTTTTTTCGTCTTAATTATTAACAGAGTAACATGTGAAAGGTGGTTATTTTTCCAACTATATTCTTCGAGTTTTTGAAAATTAACCGGAGGATTAACTTTTTAACACTTCTTTGGCGAGGCTTTCAATACAATGTTACTTTTGGTACGTTTAGGGCATTGATGGCTAGTTGAAAATGGATTTTCTTCAAACTCTTTTGTTATACGATCGATTTTCGATATTTACTATTGCTAATTAACGAAGGTTTTGGGCGAAAGCATTTCGTTCAAGGATTTTGCGAATAATGTAAACGAACGAGTCTTTCTAAAGGTATTTGAATACATGGATCCATTGTCCCTTGCACGGTTTGAGAGATTCATGGCCACCTCACTAATAAGTTATGTTCTTTAAATTATTGAACAGCTTTCGATTTCGATAGCAAAAGTTACACATGAATAAGTTATCAAGCGTCGAATGAGAAATTGGGGTATTTTTGAATACGAATAAGAAACGGGTTTCGTCGAAGGAGACGCAAACTTTTACGAGGATCTTGGCAAAAATCATGAAGGTCTTCTGTTGGAGTATGAAGTTTTTACGTATTGTTCGTTTGACCAACGCTTTTTGTCGCTGTCCATTTTTCAATAGAAGGAGCGCCAAATATTGGGCACCTGTCTGCTTTTTCGTGAAAACGGATCTTTGTACGGTTGCGGTCTTCTTTTGATGTCACCTCAAACGACGATTCTCACCTTTTTTATGCCCATCAAACTCCATACAAGACTTCTTTTAGACGAAGGGAATGAAAACAGTCAATTTCTAAAATTTGTCAAAATGAGAATGTTTTAATTACGAAATAATAGTCGAGTTGTGATTCTATTCTGAAGATGAAATTAAACACTTGATTGAGATTGGGTGAGAGGTTGTGAGAAAGAGAGATGAGACGATCCAAGGAACAGCTATATAGACCAAGCTCCGATAAAGTGAAAAAGCGTGAAAGTGAAATAAGAGTTCAATAATTCAAATTTGTCAACAATTACGATCACTTTTAGTGATTAAAATACGTTCTTTATAATAACAAGAATTCGCTTCAGATAACTTACTACACAGTTGCGTGAATGTTGGAAGCGAGAAGAATTAGGCGATGGCTCGATCAGGTTACATGACTCGTTAACTTCAAAGGCAAACTAGAACTTTCACGAAGTCCACGTGTGAGTCGCGAAATATAAAACCTCGTTATCGCATCTGGTCGTTTTCGTTCAAAATATTGTAACATCAAAGATTTTCCGAAGCTCCAAGGGTTGCCTCATTTTCCAGTATATTTTCACAAACAAAGTACATCTCGTGCAGCACAGTCCATCAAAGCACACTCGTAGTTCAAATGGTTTTCCGTATATCCGCTTAATTTATATAATTTAATTAACTCATTGCATCATATCGTGACATAAGAAAAATCTTTTCGTATGCACATTTGTAATATGGAAAAAAAGTTTGTTTGTCCGTTTGTATACGTGAGAAAAAATGGAGAGTCCAGAAATATCGGAAATATTCCGGCAAATGTTTCAGACTAAAAGCTTCGAATCGATTATGGAATTCATGCCGTACAGTATTACGAGATACTGTTTAAAAGTTGCAGTGAAAAAAGTCTATGATTGGAAAGAATGAAAAAATAAATCGTAAATTGGAAATGTTCGGAAAACCGAAAAATGGAAGTTCATGAATGAACAAAACGCCATCCAGGGAGGGGTTTAAATAAGCATGGAATAAGTACTCATGGTAGTTTTGTGCTCCATTTTTTATTTGAACACCGAAATCGTGAATCTCGGTCCTTCTTGTTAAAAAATCGAAAAAACTAAATTTTGACATTTTCATTAAAACGCTGATAACCATCCTAACAACGAAGAACGACAATTTTGACAACCTGATATCTTGATTTTTCAGAAACGACTGTACTTTTTAATTCAATAGAACGACACCGACCAGTAACCTACAGAACTGATTTATGAAAACCCATCTTTATTCTCGGACTTTCAAACGGTAACGCGGTTGAAGTCGCTGACGTAGTTCTCGTATATAAAGTCCATAGTCTTATATAAAATTCATATTCAGCAGATTTCAACCTCTTTTTTTAGCTACGAATATTGATCGAATTCGATGAAAAAATTGAATGTTTTATAATCGACCTGATTCTGTGGACATGTACCGAGTTACGTCCGTCATTTGAGGATTCGACGACTGTGGTTTTCAGTTGGCCTCATTCGATTTTGAATCGGAGCCATGTCAGATGGCATAAACGTCAAAAAGATGTCTGTAAGAAGTCTTTCTGATGTTTCTCAGACAAAGGTCATTCGAAAGATTTTCTAAAGACTCTTCGGAGTAGCTAGTTGCCGGGTAGTCGGACAAATAACTAGCCGGACGCGAGGAGCCACAGCTTTTTTTCTTATAACTTCTTTTTTTTGAACGGGGTCCCCATAACATTTATAATTACAGCCTTTGAAATTTGCATCGTTGAAGTAGAACATTTTCTTTCACCCACTCATTTTTCAGAATTTCCGAAACGTTATTAAACCTCCGGCAGCAATTACGTTTTCCAGACCCTCCATCAGCACATGGGATATTGAGTTTAGTCTGATTCCAATATATTATTTAGTATTTTTGGCGAAAGAGAACGAGGTTCAGTCGTTACTTTTTGACTGGTTACACAGGTTGAAATTTCGATCGTGCTTTCAAATCGTCTATATGCTGCCGAAGGGCTAAATGATTCAAATTTTCGTTGCCTTGAAACGCTGCAAACGTGGATGCCCACTATGAACTCCAATTTTTTTTGTCAACGTTTCGATTGAATATGCAGTGAAAATAGCGATTATAAATAATAGTGTTTTTTTGAAAACGTATTCATATTAATATGACAAGATTGAATTATTTATGTGGATAATTATGACATTGAATAATCTACAAATGATTGAACTCTTCATTTTCACACCATAAGCTTGCCATAAAAATTATATATAAAATAATTGAATGTATTTTTTATAAATAAATATGACAAATAAGTGACAAATGTTGAATAAATATTCTCGTTCATTTCATTGGCTAATAGCATCAAGTGAACTCATGTAAGCCGTAGAGAATGTAGAGTGTGATTGAAATACATAAAATGTTAACGCACCTGCGAAACAACCTTTGGATGATCGAGCTTTGACATTCAAAACTGGATTAATGGATACGAGGCTGCATGGGCTGAACCGATTATTATTTCTCTTGTCACCGCTGGTGGCTCGTGCGAACATTATGAAGTTACCGTCCTCACCCCCTGGTGAACACTCGTCAGGATCGTGCTGTGTGTGCAAATAGTCAACATAAGCTATACAGAACATGGGGGCGGAAGGAGTATTACATGTACAACAAAAAATCACTTAGAGTAAGGATGAGAAAATTCCAGAACCTATTTTCTCACCGGCGCCGGTGCTCTAGCAAACATTGTACAACTTATTAAATATTGTATCGTAAGAGAAAATTGTTATTTACTATTTTCTGATGAGCAATGAATTCTTCAAAATAGAAGCTCAATAAACAATGAACGCTTTTTAAATTTTCATTTAGTTGTGAAATTAACGGATGCAGATGCATTTTGAGAATCGCAGGGATGATAAATCCGGTGGACGTCCCACAATTTTGGACTTGCCAGTCGAAAGAATGGGAGCGCAGTAGCCAGAGTAATGGAGCGTATGTAACATAATGTTTGGCAGAAGACCAGTGAAGGGAGGATGAGATATGAAAGTAGCCGAAAGAGGTAATGTTGAACCGTGATCGGTGTAACAGTAACATATGTATTAGCATGGTGGATCGGAGCAGTCCCAGCTGTTACCATTACCTACAACCAATGACGTACGTCGGCTATATACAGTTTTCCGATTTCTCGCCCAACGAACGATATATTACAAGAGCTATGAGGGCACGTCATCACGACACGGTACCTTCGAACGCATTCGGCACACGTCGATATTCTCGCTTCCAGACGTTATTTCTGGACGGAAAGCTTGGTAGAAAAATATGTGTCAGTCGTTCAGACCATTCGTGTAAAGGGTGCTCGAAAACTCATGTCCAACTTATTCTATGAGTCAAATAAGTTCGTGATGTTTCGAAGAGAAACTTTTTTTTGTGTTTCTTTATAATACGCCGTTGAAGAGATATTTATGAAGCAGTGACAGCTAATCCATTTTGGTGTTAAAAAAAAGAAGTTCTGATGGTGGAGCAAGATGATGATTTAACCAAAATCCTTTCGGTTATTCTCTACACTTTTTCGCAACTGCGAATTGGATTGGCTGATAAGTGATCCACAAACATCTCGTCAACTGTTATTCAGCAAGAAAAAATGCCTTACTACTTTGCTTGTTAGAATTCTGACATGTGACCTTTTGAAACTTTGTGAAGTGATGGATATATTGGGTCGTGAAATTATTTAAACGTACCCAAAATAATCGAAATATATTTTTAATAATAATAATAATAACAATAACAACACATATTTTGGGGTGTAAAGTTTCAAGTAAAAGTTGCTTGTATTTATTTGCTACAATGAACTCTGACTCAGTCATAAATTCATTATAATTTCTTCTGTCTCGTTACTTGTGAAAAAAAGAGAGAGCGAGGGAGTCTGCAGTAACTTTATAACTTCATGGGGAAAAGAAAAGCTGACAACCGATCGTTTTCTCGTAAGAAAATGCAAATGCACGTCTATAGGTAAAACCAGTTATAGAGTGTCGAGTTAAGAGAAATTTCGCGAATGACAAAGAAAGAGGAGAAGCGTGAAAGTAAGAGACGATATCCTGTCAAGCGGAGTGCAAAGAATCATGAATATTCGAAATTCTCTCAAGATACTTAGCTCAGGAATGCTGCTGCGTACGTTCCCCATTTTTGGAGGAATTACCACCTCTACTTCAACATTCTAATAATCTTTTCCGTTCGCAAATTCTTTCGGATAAAGCACATATTAATTTGTATCATCATAATAATGAGATGATACATAATTTCAATAATGACTTGAAATTTTCTTTTTACTTTTTGGTCATTTTGTGTCCTCAAAAAATGTTCTGTACTATTAATTGCCTTTGACTTTGTCAAGATAGAATGTTTGATCTAAAATCTTTATTACTTCTCCGTGATTTTAGGGTCAATTCATCTTCGTCTTTCCGTATTAATATACATATTATTATATATACACGTATTCTGTACGATGCGAGAGGAAAGGGTGAAAGGGTGCTGAGGCGTTATACTCTCTCGATAGGCGATTAGTGGTAAAGTTTGCTGGGGTGTTAGGCGTCCGGGGATCCCGGTTGTGCATACCGTACTCACACCCTGTCTGTCTCTCGTCCTTCTCCTCTTCTCCTTTCTCTTTCCCCTGTCCCATCATCCTTCATCCTTCCTCATCGCACCTTATTCGTGTATACCCTCACCTAACCAATCTCACAGTCACCTATCTTTAAGTAGATGTACTTGTAACTTACAGGAGATCCGAAGTTGTGGCCGATCTCGTGAGCTAGGGTGACGTGGGATACGGCAGGTGGCACGTGCTTTCCATAGTTCAACAGGGTTATTATGCCCGTGTTCAGAGATTTCATGCTGCCGCGATAGTGCTTGAATATAGAAATATCGTTGCTCATCATTCGGAATTAAACGTAGTCACACAGTGTGGACAGAGTGACACATTACAAAATAAGAACTTTGTGCAATCACTAGATCTCGAAATTTCGAAGTAAAAAGTCATAAAGACGTTTTTAAACAGCACAAAGTCCTCAATGAAGATTGAACATAAACTTCAGGGAAATTTAATGTAAGATTTTTTGAAAATCTCTTGTACGACTTACCCCGTTTTTCTCGCAAACACCACCAGCATTTTTAAGATCACCTGTCCACGCAAGACCCAGTGTTCCTTTCTCGAAGTCTCGATATGTAAACATGTAGGATAGACAGAAAGCGTCGTAATCCTCTTCTGTAATTATACATTGACACATTTTTTTCATTAGTCAGTGGCTGAAGGCGTTCGAAGCTGCTAGCTTCTGGGACTGTACGAATCAGTATTTGAAAACGGCGATCATTTTAGTAGATTAAGAAAAATTTCAAATCTGGGCTACGATCGATCAATAACTCAGAACATCGATATCTAGCATTTAGGATAATCCCAACAGAATAAATAGGATGGGAATTGATTGCTAACCGAACAAGCTGTATTATTTTTTGACAAAACAAACTCGATCGTTTTTCCGTGAGCAATAAATGATTTTTAACAGCAATAGATACGGAGGACAATCTTGAATGTTGAGTGATTTTTACTAAACGAAATATGCAAATTTTTATGGAAATAAAATAAAACTCTCGGATATTATACGCAATTCGGAGTTTTCTTCTCATCGAAAAATGTATACTTCGTTCAATAAAAATCATTTGAAAGTCAAGGTTGTTCCCCCTTCGTATTGCTGTAACGATAGTTTTTCTATTTCGGTTTTCTCCGTGTACATTTCTAGGCTATCATTTGGATGGTTTGAAAAAATTTCACGGATTTTAGTACGCGAACGGAATTCAGAATCGAAGGCGCATTAATAAGTGAAGGAATCATACCACCAATTTCAATAGTGTCCAGGTTCAACAATGGAGCTTCATCAAGGGAATATTTTTTCCTGTACTCTATTTTCTCGTTTTTATCTTGGTGCATGAGTTTTCTTCGATCGTGTGCTCCAGTGTGCATCCCGATATCTTTAGAATTTTTCATTTGCCGCTTGGGGGAAAATTGAATTCGATCTGAAGTGAGATGAATGGAAGCTCATGGGCGAAGGAGAAGAAGGAGCAGAAAAAAAGGAAGTAGACGTGGAGCACAATCCGAAGAGTAAAAAAGGAGTATAAATGAAACCGCGATGTATTATTATCCATCTGTGGAAAACCTATTTCGCTCCGTATTGTCGTTTTTACTTTTCTCTTTTTCGGTTTTTGTTTTTTTCTTCATTCGTTTTTTCGTGATACATGATAGAAACTACATTGACAACCACGTTTTTCAGTGGCACGGATAACTGTTCCAGGAAAAAATGTCTCCTAGGCTGTAGGACAGGAGTGGGTAGCTTAAACTTCGAAAAAAAAAATTAATTACCGGACACTGTTGATGTGATTTATTATTTCGAGAGCCGCATTCGTTCTGTTGTGTGCTTGCAAAACTCGATCTCAAAGCGAGCAGTTATGAACGAAGAGTGTATACGAGGAAAAGCTCACGGCTTTGTAGCAACCAGAATGTAGAAACAAAACAAAAAAAGTGACACAAAGACAAAGTTCTCATGGGATATAGAGATGCAACCGAATGTTGTTCGTGCTTTTGCGAGTGAAATACTGCCAGCCAACGAGGCCATTAAAAACGACATTAAATGGAGGTACTATTCTGTTACCTCCCCATGGGTTTTTCGTTGGAAAAAGAAGAACAACCCGAAGAAGCGGATGAACAAAAAGAGAAATAACCAGACAAATAAGTACACGAGTAGTCGAAAGTCACTCCGGTTACTCTCTGTTCCTCCAGTTCCGTTCCCAAGACCACTTTCTCCCAGAATATTGACGAAGCTGATGGTCGATATCGCAGATTATTCAAATAATTTTCCATTCATTTGCAGAATTCATGAATCCGTCTAAATATATTCAAATATTTGGATATATATAATTGAGGAAAATTGGGACTATTCGCGATTAAGTGATATGTGGAATCGTTGATAAAATAATGATGGTCGGGCAAACATCCTGCTCGTGATCGTCATTGATTTTGTCACTAAACTTGAGTGATACTTTGGTTATCGATATGATTTTATAGCGGAGTTACTGCAATAAAGCCGAATTGCTATGTCGTCCGGTTTTACGGTCGTTTGACCAGTGAAAAATTACTCGTTTCATTGTAGCACCATGTTCTGCGGTCTGCTATTAGTATCATTGTCGTTATTATTGTTATTATCATTATCGTTCTATCTTTCATTACTACACCACGCGTATTGAGTGGAGTTAACTACTTCAACATTATTATTAGTATTAATAATAACTCGATAACAATCAGCCCTTTTCACTGTCATTTCGGAACCGCAAAAACGATGTCATAGAAATGTAATGATGCTTAACCGACTTTGTGGATCAAGAAATTACCTCGAATGTTGGCAATTTATATGCTGTCCTTTTAAAAACGATGGGTTTATGATCAACAATTGATGATGTATTCCATGAAAGTATATTTTCAAGAGTATTTCATAATCTTTTCGTAACCAAATATGTTGGAGTTACAGCCATTCTGATGGGGGTTCAATTCGGAGTAAGCAATATTTTTCAGATTTGGCTTATCGTAAATGCGAAAAAATCATAAATATTTATTCGATATATATATATATAGCAAAAAACGCGCAGTCGTCGGACCGAGGACTGGACTCATTTTGATTCACCAAAACTTATCTGACGGTCGACTTAATGAAATGATGATCATTTGATTGACAGAGGGTTTGATTTACACATTACAATTCGAAAGCTGAAATCTTTGAAATTGGAAGATGACGATCCACTAAATTATACTCTTATTTCGTTGCATGATTAATGCCGATGATTCTCTTTTCGGGAAGCCCATCTTTGCTACCCATAAGCTTTGATGTCGCATAAGGTAAGCGATAATCGTTTGTATTGTTACATGGGTTAGCTTACAATGAAGGCAGAACGCCATGTTCTCGTCTCTTTAACAGCTTTCCAACAGTCTCCTCGTTGGTGTCACCATTGTGTCGCTTTTCTGGTCGATCGGCAGGTTCAACGAAGCGGGATATTATGGTGTCTCTTCAACTGACATCCCCTTTTGTTAGAAGACTATTATGCTTGGGACGAGATACGCGATGCTTGTGTTACTGGCTGTGAATCTCTAACGTTCTCGAGCGCTATCGGTAAATGCATTATATCGCGTCTCGGCTTACACGAGGTTCCCATACTCATTCATATTGGATTTCGCGTACAGGTGTCTGAATAAATTGAACAGCGCCGAATGAAAGTGTGAACATTTTCAAGGATAAACTGAACCGATCTAACTTCGGATTCAATGATCGAATAGAATTGAACAAACCGTTTGAACTTATTAATACATTCGAATCCCATTATTGAATAGATGCTGTATTATAAATGTGAATGAAAATAATTCAAGATGGAGTTCTGATGGTTTAAAATTCGAATGGGAATCCACCAATGGTAATAAAATCATCCGAATCCGCACAAACTCTTTTCATGATCAAAGGCAAAGAGTCAGAGGTTAGGAAGTGTTGACTTGATGCTATTCTGACGATAAACCATTTAGATATACATGTTTACATAGATGAGAAGAGATATGGTGGCGTGTACACGGAAGAAAGATTGACCATAGAGATCGTGAACGAAGAGGCCCAAAAACAAACAATTCTCAGAGGGAGCTGGAAGACAAACAAATGGATGCAGGCATGGAAAGAAAGTCGGTGTGAGAGACTCTTACGTCGGAGTGTTTACCTTTGGACTGTGTATAAGAAAAACTATGCGGGTTTCTCGCACAAAGCTCTCTCTTTCACTTTTCTTCCTTTTTCTCTTGCTTTCCATCCCGCTTCTCTTTCTCGCTCTGCCTCTCTGCTTTCTCGATCTTCCTTTATCCTCTCAACCCTCCTCAATCGTAGGCGCCATCTCTCGACCCCCGCGACAAACCTTTCCACCTAAAACTCTTTTTCTCCGGTTCTCTTGTGTGTGCTTTCTCTCTGGGCTACTAAATAAAGTCGATAACGCTGAACAGTTTTGCCACTGGACGCCACTAAATAAAGTCGATAAGGTCGGACGGGTTTGCCACTGGCTGTTGGAGTCTCAATGTACAAGGCCCGTGCCTTGACTCTTCCCTACTGTTTTTTTTTCCTTCTCGTCTTATCCACCGAAGCAATGCAATGGAAAACACTAATCCTCTCTCCACTTGATTCTATTCCACCTTCTCATTTTTCTTCCTGTGCTTTTTTGTGCCCATTTTTACGTCTTCCTCTTTCATCCTCCGCTAAGTCGAGAGCACAGATCTTTACATGTAGGGAGTGGTGACACGAGGCTTTCTGCTGAACGTAACAATATCTATGATCGACTCTTGATTCTATGACTAACTGGGTGTCCTAAGAACTCGATGTTCAGAGGGTCGTTGAATCGTGATATTTACGATAAATAAGTTCTTGAACTTTCTACTCCCTAGCGCATCATTGGAACGGGATTGATTAGCTAGCGACAACCAATCCAGAGCACCGTTCGAGCGATGTGGGCGTAGAAAGCATCGGCCTCCGTGCGCTGCAGCCAATCAACTGTTGCTCGGGCTGCTTGGAGCGTGCTTGTCACTTTACACTTTTTTCTGAACACTACTCTGGATTAATTATCACTAATTAATCATAATATCTTATCAAGAGAAAAATGCAACAAAACATACCATTTCAGGATTTTGTATAATTATTAATTCGTAAAGCGTTGGTATAACTTTTGCGACACTCTGTGCAGTGCATACATATTCCTCGATATACACATATGTTGTATATATACACTCTATCCATGTCCACTCAAAGATAAAGTCGAGGGTGGAGCATCGTTCACGGATAATCCGGGGCAGGACAAAATCTTGCAGGAAAACAAGGAAATTCGCTTTGTTTATATTCTATCGAGTGCATTGCGACCCACTCTTAAATTTATAAGCTCGGGATCATGAGAGATTCCGCGATTGAAAAGTCAACAGGAGCCTCGCCCTACGTTGTGAAAAAAAGGATGATTCACTGGCTACCATCCATTGGTACGCAGTTCGACTGTATTTTTAAGAATTTTTATTTACCGATCCTATCTCAGTAAAAATAAAGTTCTTTATCAATTCAAAAAGTTCATTAAAAATAATACATAACCTGGAACATATGGATGAAGTTTTACTTCAAAATAAATTTATAAAAATTTGATGTGACTCTCTAAACTCACCTGAAAATAGTTCGAGAAACTCTTCGACTCCATATGTCCCAGTAAATCGATAACTCGGATCGTTCCGTGATTCTTCGCCGTGAACTTTGATACGTTTAATCATGAAGCTGATGTTGTCTGGTTGGCCGTCTTGATTAAAATCTGCACAGTCATAATTTACCTTTTCGAGTGTCAATATTCCACGAAACCTTCACGCCACCGAGGTGGACTCTTAAAATTAGACAGCGAAGGTTCTTTCATCTATGAATTATTCATTTTTTTCATTACTGTATTCATTTTCGTCCATACAGCTTAAAAATTAATAAAAAAAGATCACAAATAAATATGTCGACAGATTGTTAAAAAATGTTATCACTCAACAACATGACAATATTTGGCGTATGTGTTTAAAATGCTTTGACACTTTAAAAACTTGAAGACAAACCACGCTCGAGATGCAATCGAGCATCTTTTCTCGATCGTAGCAAACACCGTAACCGATTTTTATAAAAAGATTGCACTACAAAGTAAATGAACGTTTTCAAAACATTAGGGAAAAAAACGTATATGAATTTGTCGAATAACCATTCAAAAATGAAAATATAAGAATAAGACGTTGAAAACATTCAAATTTTCATTTAATTTCAACATCCTAAAGGTTTGCTCAACTTTGTTGCACTTCGTGTTGATGTTAAAAATTCTCCGATGAATGAATACAAAATATTTTATTGATGTAATTCTATACAAGTAAGAATGTGTGTTTTTAAAATATTTTCCATGTGAGGTTTAAAGTAGCAATTTTTGGTAAAAGGAAATACTTGTAATGAATTAGGTGTAATGCATTATTTTACAAACGTGTTGCCTTTTACTTTTTTTTGTTGTCAGTGACAGGAACGAATAGAGATTGGGAACGAGGGAACGTCGAGGAGCTTTCAATTGTAATGAAAGTTTCCATTCGATCGATCTCTATGTATTCAATCTCTAGTGTGGCAATGAGCTCAATTGGTATAATCTTTGCTCCAATTTGTCAGTCTGAGATAAACTCGTTCTCCTAGAAAACACGTTCACGCGAGTATTCAATGGACGATGAAAAAAGCCTCTTGTTGTAAAGAAAGAAAATGAAAAATGGTCGGTGAATGGGAAGAGGAGGTTAATAGCAATTTTATTGAGACGATTCACGAATACTTCCGTTTTTTTTACCTCCGTCATTATTTTCTATCCTCCACTGCTCGGCTTTCTCATTTATTAATGAAGCGATTCCATAAAATTGTCCGTTGCAGCGTATAATTATAGCACTTCGAAATAGTAATGGATGAATAATAATGAATTGAGCTCACTATAGGATCGCTGAAGGCGCGATAATTAATGCTTCAAAGTGTGCAAAGAGTTAAGAAAAAAATTGTAGCACAGTCAAATCAAGGGGATCGTCGGAGAACTTAAATCGTCGCCGAGTTTCCAAGTGAGAATTGAATTTTTTTTAAACGTTACAGTGAAGAAGTGTCATTTAGAAATTTGCTAGGAGAAAATTTATAAATTTCTATATAAATATTGGAAATGTTTTTAATAATAAGAAAATAAGTAACATCATTTCTATACGATTTATTGTCGAAAGAAAATAAAACATTGTCCAATCCTTTTTGATGTAGAAGTTGCCATAATAATAATTGAATAAATCAATATCGGTTTGCGGGGAGACCACCTACGTTTAGACGTTCAAAGTTCAGATTAAAGCTCGCACCGCGGTATAATTAGAGAGTTTCGAAATCAACTTAAAGGATTCGGCCAGAGGGCGAACAACTAATTGAAATTCCGAACAAACTCGGCTGCATAACACCCGTTAATTGCACGCAAGCTTGCATACGAATACAATTAACAAATGCTCTTAGCAAACACGTATGAGTACGTGACAGGGCATTGCATACGAATAAAGGATATAAAAGCAGATCACCTTTGCTTGGAGTATATGTTTCCAGGATTCTCGTGAGAGATAATGTCCTTTCGCTTATGCAATATTATTCAAATGAGGCATTCCACGCCATTTGGCGAAGGTGTCACCACAAAATTTTCTTGAATTTTTTCAAACTATACTTCACCAAAGAAACAACCGCAATATTTTCGAAAATTTCACTTCAGGGCTCTGGCGGTTAAAATTTATGTAAAGAATTTGAAACTTTGAAAAATTTCGAAACACTTTAGTCCCATAGCTTTTAAACTAATGGCTATATCGACTAAAAACATTAGAGTTTTTTTTTTTTCATTTTGATTCATAACAAAAATCATAGATCAACATTTTCAACGATTTTTAATAAAATCTGAATAGAAGCTTCTTTCTTTTTTTTCAGATGGATTTTATTTGTCGAAGGGGTTTTGGAAGGTAAGAACTATGCAGCAGATTGTCAGATGACAGTTCATATGTCAACACGTTTATATTAAAATTCGTCGGGATTTGGAAGGATAAAAGAGAAAGGTAGAAAAGCTAGGTGTCGTAATTGCAGCACAGCAAAAGAATTATAATGATAAAAACCGGGCAGATTAAAGGGAAAAAATACACATTGAGAAGAAACGTAACGTAGGAACTTATAAATAAACACACAAGCAAGAAACTGCCAAGCTTATCTTCTACTGAAAAAGGAGAAATATAATCACCGGAAGAAGGATTAAAAACAAACGTACGAACGAAATTGAGGTAAAGCTCTTATCTCGGATTCCGTTGGTTTGGAAACAAATTGAAAATAAAAGTGTCAATCACTGTGCCAACATTTTAAGCTCAATTTTCGTCGTTATTATGCCGATGAGATAAAAAAAATTACGAGGTCAAAATGAGTGATCGGAAAAGCTTTGGAAAAGAATTTCCGTGCTCAAATATGAACTGCATTGAAAAATTTCTGATGGAGCTGTTTTGAGTAGGTTTATACCCAGAAATCCATCAAATGATAAGAAGACAAAAAATATCCATGGCTCGAGTCACGTTTTTCCAAAATCCACATACCGTATGCATACACTTTCACCAAATTTCCACATACTCAGACACAAACACACAGACACACACACACTTAAATAACACATACATAGTCGAGTTCGCACGACCGGACACCCGAGATGATAGATAAGAAACACGCGAGAGATTTTACGAACTCCCGTGTTGGTTCAGGGCTGGGTTGGTGGAGATGACGGACTTGGATGGGAAAAGTAGGTAAACCCTGTGCTAGGCAGTTCAGAGTCAAATTTCACGTGAAATTTACGATCCACCGAGCTTTCGCTCGTGACGTCCAAACGAGACGATCGTGTGCTCGCTTTTTATCTCCTTCCCTTTTTGTTTTGTGTTATCGTGAGTTTCGGCTCTTGGAAAATAAATTAAAACATACACACATGGAACCAAAGTGTGAGAAAAACAGTGGGGACGAATTATCTCAAGTTTCTATGAAATACTTGTGCTGCGGATTATTGAAATTGTAGCTTCGTAGCTAATCATATCGTGAGAGATTCCAATTTCAATGTATGGCAATTTACGGGACAAGTCATCAAAATCCATTCGTACCCAAAATCGAATGTTAGTTCCTGTTATTTTCTGATCAAATTTAATTTTGGCAGAAATTTTGAAATGAGTCTTTATACGATGATTTAAACTTGATAGTTGTTCAAGATTTTTAAGCAGTTTTCTTCATCCTATCTCCTGTAATGCCTTTAAATTTTCATAGTCAAACTAGGATTCTAAATACGTTTTATTCCCTCAATAAAAGTAAAATAATGTTTAAGTATAACAATTCTTTTTTTAATAGACAATCCTTCATCTCACCTGTGTGACGATAAATAGAATTTACTCGTTGCACGTGCCGTGTCATAACCTCGATGCAAGCCTCCTCGGATTTGTAGTGATCGAAGAACGTGTGATCTGCTTGAAGATAGAGCATACAAGTGGTTTTCTTTGGATCCACGGAAGTACGTCTTCTCAACACCCTTGAATATCTTTCCCGGTAAAGTCTGGAGAAGGTAATGTTTCATGTTGATTTTGACACCTCCTACTTCGGGCTTCACGATCTCACGAAGAAGATTATGATTTCTGGTTGTAAAATTCAGGCCGTTTTTCTTTTCTACTGGGAGATTTGTCTATCGAGAAAATTTACGATCTACGTTCGTGCAAATTTCGGCGGTTCTTTTACTTTCCCTGAATCAGCTGAAGATTTTTCATGCAGTTTTTCATGTAGAATAATTATTTTAGAGGGCAATGAATGAAAGTATTTCAAGAGCAAGGGTAAATATATTTTTAACATGAGAAATAAGTGTTATTTCAAAGTTTTTACATTTCTTTCGATCAACATTTATTCTGCGGTTTCTTGTTGAGAAGTAATTTCAACAGAAATCAGACAAAATGAGACAAAATCGAGAGTGCATTATAATTTATTATAAAATAGCATTAAAAAACAAAATCCGTGAAAACATGGTTTTCGGTGTCGGTATTGGTTCACCGCAGTTTTTCAGGGCCCAAGTGCATAAAAAAATCAATGACTACATGCAGCATTCTTCAGCAAATCCCAGATAAATATGGTAACAATGAGTGAACTGTTGGGAAATTAGCGTTCAGGTGACGCACTAGGTTCGTAAAATCCCGGAAAGGATTTAGGCAGGAATAGAGAAAAGAACAAGAAAAAAATTATGGTAGATTGAAAATGATTGTAAGAACTCACTTGTCAAGAAGTTCAAGATTGAGAGAACTTGCACTAGGATCCTTTTTTCTTGCATCTTTTGGATAAAAACCTGGTGTCGGAGGATTTCTCGTGTCATGCATGCGTTGCTGTGGCAAGCTCGTCATGTTCTTCAAAGAATAGCCTCGTATGCTGTTCGATCTGGAAATTTATCGGAAGTTCCTTTTTTAGGAAACAATGCCTCGAAATAAGAAAAGAAAAACACAGATATCTGTTTGGAAAAATAAGTACGTGAAAAAATCGTCTGATTCCAAGTCGAAAGAGTGTTCGAATGTCGTTTGTTTTTATTTCAGATTCAGACATTCAACACGTCATCGTAAAGAATTGTTGTGATAAATGGAACAAATACTAGAAGCATTTTTCGATAAAATTCAATCGAAAAATGACGAGGTTAGTATCGATATCGACAAGCACCAGCGGTGCATGTGAGGAACATTTTTTCAACTTCAAAATTCAATGAATAGTTAATTAGCGTAACTCATTGACTTACTCGCGACCGCCGAAATCGAGGGGATGTTCTATTTTAGCAGTTATCTCGATGTTGCACGATTTCTCGTCACAAGGGGGTCGAGCGACGTCGACCGAACGGTACGCGATCGTGTGATGAGAGATCACTTGGTTGTCGTGTCGTCCGTGATCCTTGTCGTCGTTCATGTCCCGTCGCTTCCATGGCATATACCTCTTCGTCGGTTCAATGTAAATTTCATCCCCCGACGCTGTGATCACCGTACCATCGAACAACCCATCCGACGTCACGATACCGTGTACCGACGAATTCTCATCGTCTGTAATAGAAACGAGTTTGCCTCAAATCGATACTTGAATGAGAGAAAATGATAGGCACAGAGGCACAGAGAAAAAAGAGAAAGAGGGGAAAAACGAGAATGTAGTTGTTTCGATTTTTTCTTTTTTCTTCTTTCTTATTTTCCAATCTCCCCGGCTCTCGTGCAGTTTAAATATTCGAGTTGCAGTAATTTCGGCAATCATCAACGTTCAATTTCCAACATAAATAATCACGAAAGTCTAGGGCCAGTTAGCAGACACGGAGTATATTGAAAACAATAAAAACAGCTAAATCATCGGATGTTCCATTTCGTTTCGTTATCTTTTCCTCTCTCATATGGTCTCTCTACTCTAGTCTGTTCATTGCTGCGGTACGAAATATAATTCTCAATGTAACAGTGATATTAATATTTACTAAAAACATGCAAATTTTTATCAATTCACGAAAATAGCTGTAACTTTTTTCCTGTTCAAAATTGAAATCGTAGTTACCACGCATCCTATACGTTTTCAAATTATCGTCAAACTAGTTCTTCGTGTTTTATAATCATCGATAACTTCCGATCACTTCTGGACTTTCAAAGATACGGGATAAAAAAAGTGAATTGATTGTCGAATATCCGTATGTAAAACAATCCTTCAAAATATTAAGGAACCTATTGCCTTGTACCATAAAATGTCCGAAATATGTGCGTTGCAGTGATCAAGTACGAACGAGATTCCGTTTCGGATTTTTAATTTTTTTTTCGTGACCATAATCATCATAACACCTTCGAAAAAGCCTTTGTCGGTCAGTTTTTGAGCAACCACGAGCTAATACACGCTTGACTCAGCGGATCGAAAGTATCCTATCGCAACGAAAGCAAATATATAGTACGAGTGCGTACGCGCGAAGCGGAAGTCAAATAGCCTCGTACAGCCTCAAAGGCAAAGAGTTATTACCTTGAGCTTTTTTTTTTCAAACGTTCGACAGAAAACCGGCATGTTCCGCGTTTGAAATCGAAATGATGGCTTGATTATTTTGTTCCTTCGAGAGTCACGAGTTATCGTTTGATTCCCAATTATATGGTGAAGAAAATCCCATGGAATTTAATGGTCGTGGTAATGAGAATACTGATTTGTCATTTCACTTTGAAATTTTATTCATAATTTTTGATACATACTTTGTTATATATAAATAACATCGGAAATCCAGTTGATTATATATTTGAAAACACCTGATTCCATAACTTGTTGTAGAATGTAATTATTATAGAAATCCATTCCATGCATATTTTGAAATGTTTATGAGATTGAAAACTGGCTATGAAAATTCTACCATGAAGTTGGTTTCGAGGATGAAGACTGTAATTGTTGAGCTCCGATGGCTATTGTGACTATTGCAATTTGTCAGAGTATACGAAAGGTCATATAAATCGGATGCTCCGTATACTTCCTAATGGTGAAAGAAACATCATAAAAAGAACTCATCAGTGGTATTTCATGGTCTTGTACATAAAGACGAACGTTATGTTGGTAAATATCTGTGCCGTTTCCGTTGCGCTATAGGCATGAGTTTACGGTCCAACTTTTCTGTGCTCTTATTTTTTTTTTCTCCTTCGTGTGAACAGAAAGTCATCCTCTGCTGCTGTTGACGTTGCACCGTTGGTCGGGATTTCGCATTCCTCACAGAATTGTCTCTTTTCAAGGATTTTTTCATTACTATTTCTTTCGTCCAACCTTTTCAACCTCTTTTACTCGATATACGTATCACGCGTACAGGGTGCTCGAAAAGTCAAGTACTATGTTGACAAGAAAAGGTAAACCACAAAGTAAAAAAAAAAAACAAAAATACCCCTCATTCAATTCTAGACTCGATTACTCTTCATTACGAATTAATAACCACTTCCAATCCAGACCGCCCGTTCGAAGAAAGCGCATAAAATAAAATCTCGTAGAAATCGTCGAATCGTTCTCGTTACTAAAAGATATTGAATGATAAAAAGAAAACAAAAGTTTCTTGGACGTATGTTCCTCGAAAGGTGCTTTCTCACGTTCGCAGTAAAGCTTTTACATTTAATTATACGCAGTGGCTAGTCGTCCGGATAGTCGGATGAATAATATTCGTCCGGCTACGCTTTATCCAATGAGATGTCCGCTTTACCCGGACGACCAAGGATTGCTTATTCGTCCGGACATGCTACCCGTATACGAACTAGCCGGACGAGTAGCCACAGCCTTAATTATATGTTCTAAACAGAATTCCAGACAACCAGATCATGATGAAATGCTGGTATTAATTTATAGTGGAGGTAAGAAGTATCTTACGAAGTTTGTCTTGGAACTTTCTCGGTCACAACTTGGAAACAATATTAGAAACACCCTATGTATAAATATCTGTGGGCTGTACATGGATATATCTCATACGATTTAGCGCTAGTTCCTGCCATGATTTCTCTTATTTTCGAACGAGAAGCGGTTACCTCTCGAATCCCCTCAACAGACGCAGTATATACCGAAAGGTCTACCATCACCAATATTCCACGATGCCGCCATTATTCACCCTCAACGACCCTCTTACCTCCCTCCCCCCGTTTTGTGGAACCTCATCTCTTTTCCTCTTGTTGCGGCAGCGCAAGTGTGAAAAGCCACCAACGTCCTTTCTCCATCTGATCGATGTAGGGGCACTGAAGAGGGACACGCGGTTATTATGCGAAAGTCCATTGTGACTCTGGGAATCTCTATCAGAATGGATTCAAGATTCAATTCTATCGCGAGTTTTCCATAGTGTTCTATCAAAATTTAACACGACCTTTATCGAATATCGAATCCGACACTCATCAAAAAAACCAAGTAATATCGTATTTCACTCAAATGAATAATATCAAAATTGATATGTTTCTTCTTACTTATTGATCTTCGATTTATTGGTGAATCAATTAAAAATCCGTTCACACTTGAAAAACAATAAATACATAAATAGATAAAAGTAGCGAACTTTGAAATTATGAGAAACCTGTGATTGTCTTGACTTATAGAATATTTTAATCGTGATTTTAATGAACTAGAAACAAATATAAAATAATAAATTTCGAACGAACGGATGACCTACATTTGTAATCTGAAAGTGATAGAAAAAAGGTATGCTAACTGGTAGCTATTTGGTTGGTTGGCAGTCGTATAAAGTGACACTGAATGAACCCGATCCTCATTACCTACCGTCGTAGTGCAGTATGCATGTGAAATACATATATGTGCTTTCAAATAGTCGTATACACTATAAGCAAAATAAACGAGTTTAAAATCTACACGTGAGCCTGGCTAATGGATCGTTTTGTACATTCGTACTCGTTAGAGTGGGCAGCGAGAAATTAAAAACAGCTTTAATTAACCTCGCAGGGTGTCTCGAGTACAAGGTTTCCCGCGTTGAATGGTCAACAAATAAATTTTACATTACGGACCAAATTTTGAGTCAACAAGTTTAACACTGTGCGTTTGACTTTACTTTGCTTGATTAGTTATCAATTATTGAAGTTGACACATGGCGGTTTCCTTATCAGACAAAACACCAAAGTTCTTTGAACAAATAACATGAAAATGCATGAGAACGGTCTTGTTGGCGATTTCACGGCCGACGAAATTTCTCATACATTATCGAACTCTGTATTTAAATGTTTCACCGCGGTGAAAGTGTTTGTGTTTATCAACTTCAATGATTAATAGCTCACCAAAAAAGAGTTTGATTTAAAATTGTATAGGCTTTTTTTCAAACTCAGGCCGGACTGCATGTTCGAATTGTCGCCTATGTATCCAACGAGAAAAGCCCATTTGTAAACTAATGAACATTCGCGATGTAGTAAACAAACGGGTAATTATTAGGGGGTAATTTCCCATTGCCAATTTATTCCGCAATAAACGTGAGTGATAAATAGTATTTGGGCTTCAGTGTTTTCGCTTCCACTATAGCGGTAATTAATGCACCCGTGCATATTTTACGTGATATAAAATAAATGTATATTTACAGCTCGTGAAGTTTCGAATTGCATGATTTTCGTTTATATGAAAATGGTAAAAACGAGTCCACTTCGCGACAGGAACGACGGGGGTAGTTAACTGAACGAAAGGATTCAGCCTTGTGGTCGTATAATTATTGTCGATAATCTCTGTCAACATAATATTAACGTCAATTTGTAATCTATATATATTAACATTGAATACATCCGCAGGTAGAAGTTTATATGAAAATCATTATGTTACTTTTAAGAATAATCAAAAATGTTGTGAATGCGTGAATGAAAATTCACATGGTGAATTTCCCCACAACGACGATATGGTCCTACACTTTTATATTTTAATTATGTGTCCATTCTATGTTTACAGAAGTCATTGCATCGAAATAAAATCTTTTTTGAATATTTATCAATAGTGTTTTTTTATTTTGTTATCGTCTTTTATTTACTCGTATATTTTATTGATTTAATCCGAGAAGAGCGTCAAGTGCATCAGTACGTACTCAAACATGTTCCATTGAACGATCGATGCTATAAGAGGGCGGAATATTTCCTCTAAAAGTCACGAGAATTTGTCGCACACAGGGTTGAAAATAGCTTGCGTTGAAAATGCCCTTGCATCACCTTCGAAATTTGTATCGACTGATCGCTTCGCAGGTTCCACCTCGACATAGTGCACTCTCGTTCTCTTCGGGAAATACTATTTTTCAGAGTACACTGCTGAATTCGATGTACAACGTACATAGAGCATCGTGAAACGTTGCACAACCTTCGAACGTGATCCGACGAGACATTCCTCCAACAGCCAGGAGTTTTTATACGTGATCAGAGGAAAAAAAATGTACTTTTTCTGCTCGATGTGTACTGTACATCGTCCGGACCGGAAAGCAAGCTCTTTTTTAAAGATGGGGTAGATATCGATTTGCTCAATTTGTCGTACTTTCGAACGAGTTTATTTTTTTTTCTAAAATCGCAAAAAAATTGCAGCTTTTTTTTTAGATTTCAGTCAAGAAATTATGAAGCCCAATATGTATGAATTTGTTTTCCATTTCTAAGTAACTATGTTCCGTTCAAACTCTGATCTCTTTTAATACTTCACTGCGTTTGCAGTGCTCAATGGTCAAAAAAGTTTGAAAGATAAATGCTATTTCCATCAACTCCATTAATAATCATTTGAATCCGGATTGCTCAGTTTTAAAGCTCGGAAAACATACCCGGCACCAAAATTAATTAAGTTTGTCGATCTCATTTCCTAATAGCATGCATTTTTTTTCGCTAATAATTTGAAAGCTCACATAAGTGTAACTATAACGTTTATTTCTTCAACTTTTCCGATCAACGAAGTCTTTTTCGTAATTCAATTTTGTGACTGAGAGTGGTATCTTAGTACGACATGTTGCGGAACGAAATAAATGGTACTTTGAAATTGATCGAAAACATGTGTTTGAACGAATTCATAAATTCTTATTTTAACGGGAGTGATGGAAAAAGTATTCAGCAGCGAATTAAAAAAAAAGGAAAGAAAAAAAAATATCTCCAGTTACAAAGTCTCTGCAAACAAAAGTAATTTCCATGCATGAAAAATTCGCTTTAATACATTTTTGACTAAAATCGATGGCGATTCAAGAAGACTTCTTTGTTGAAGAGTCGCGAAAACGAGGTGATGGGAGAGACCTTTTTACCCTCTCAGATTACAATTCTTCCGATAATTTCGCAATTCCAAGTCTCGAGAGGGGAAAAAAAAAACAAGAAAAAAAGACGAAAGTTTAGCCGTTTTTACTCCCATCGTCTTCAAGACATTTTCCGAACACTATGAATGTGGCCTGACGTGGAAGTTCTTTGGAGAGAAAGAGGTGAAAATAGGTTCAAGAAAGAACGGATGAAAAAGCCTCGAGGGGAATAAAAAGGGTGCGTGAAAAGCTGCGTAAAGGATATCAACTTTGCAAATTTCAACCCCATTTTCTTCAACCTCCCACAGAGTACTCTCATGAATCTTTCAGCCACCTTTTTTCTCTTCCGGAAATGGGCGATTTATTTTATTTAAGAGGCTACACACTCCTAGGGGCAGTAAAAGCAGAGCAAAGTTGGTCATTTCTCAATCGTCGAACAAAATTTTTTTATTCAAAAATTAATAAATGTTCTTTCAAGTTGATACATACGAATGCATTTAGTTAATTTTAAACAAATGAATATTGAAAAATCTGCCGTGTTGACAGGGATGTTGAATTTCATGCTTAAAAAAAATCATCCGATGCATTGAGGTTCAAAATGAAGAGTGAAATAATTTGACGATTGGAGTATGCTGCACATCGTCTAATTAATTTTACTTCCAGTTAATGAATTAATTAGTATAAATCCGATTTCAAAGGTATCGTGAGTAAATTTTCCGAACGTGTTTCCCCACTCAAAGTTGACTTGAGATATAATAATGCAAAAGTGTAACGTCAACTTTTAACTTTTTTTTCGTCATTCGAAGAGTTCGTTAGGAAAACAAAATTATACTAGAAATGCGATCACTTTTTTTTATTAAATCAGTATGAAAAAAGAGTGAAAACGAAAAACAATAATTCTGAAACCCTGCATTAGAACGAGTGCATCAAAGATCATTTGAAATATGAAAAAATTGCTTAATATTTCGACGGTTCTTAAAACCGAGTTTCCAAGTCTAGGACGTGATAAAAATACCATGTTAGAATGTATGCATCGTGTGTAGAGGTCCCGTGGATGGAATACATCTGTGTAAGCTCCATCCTGTCGACATCCCGAATAAAGTCTAGCACTCTGAATGAAATATTTCGACGAAACGCTTTCAGCAAAGGGCGTTCCGAATACGATTTTCCAATTTCCGTCGACTCTCCTCTCATCTCTCTTTCTGCTCACTCGGTTCGAGATATTAGATTCAACGTCCTGATATAAGCATCATCCTGTATATACGGGAGGCTCGTGGGTCTGTATATCACATACATACAAACCGTTTTGCTCTCGCGGATTTGCCATTGTATAAAAACATAAATGTGATAACAAATAGGTTTCATTGATTTAAAAAAAGTTCAAGATTCATTGAGTTAAAAAAAGAAAAAAAAATACAGGGTACGTGAAATAACTTCAACCTCTAAAGTTCCATGACTTCAGTTGTGCACTCATTGCGTATGGATAAGGGGATAATTATTTTCTTCGATTTTGACGTTTTAATATATGTTTTGAATTTTCTACTAGGGAAATGCTATCAAAGCAATATTAAATATATGATATATTCTGCTATGCTCTTTCACCACGAGAAAATCCATCCCGCAGCAAAAGTGGTGAAGTGGAAGTAATAGTAATCGGTAGGTGCGGGTTGTTGAGAGGGATCGAGCCACATTATAATGCAATAGGCAATGTGCCTATTCGATTTAATATACACATTTTCATAATGGTGCTGTGCGCCAGACCGCCAGGTCACACGGACAACTTTCTATTGGAACGATTTTCCACTCCACCTTGTCGATGGTGCGAAGAAAAATGAAGCTGTCTCACACACAACAGAATACAAGAAAAAAAACGTACGTGAAGATATCCAGTACCGAGAGAAAAAAAATTAACGATTCTTCGAACAAAGCTCTGCTTTTATCGCAATAGGGGTTACGCAGACGGGGCGTATTGTAACGATTCATAAGCTTCGTATCGATGGGAGAATTAAACTTTATGGCTACTCTTGAAACGAGCTTGAAAACGCTCCATGTATAAAAGAAAATTCGATTCCAGATAGCAATGAAAGATTTGCAGTCACTTTGAAGCAGCTTTTACTTGTCAAATTGCATATTTATTCAGTGGCTTCAACAAATTGTTCCTCACTATAATTTTTGCCTCTGAATTAAACAAAAGGAAGAAGTTGTACATGCTCTGTCATTTCCAAATCATCTTACACTATCTGGCCATTATCTGAAATTGCCAAGTGTTCAATGTCGTAAAAAAAGGTTACAATGGATTCGGTTTACTTGGGGTGATTTTTCGAGAAAAACAACTACAAATCGTGTGCATGTGGGACCCGAATATATTTCAATAAGATTTTTAATAAGCCCATAAGCTTTTCAAATGAAAGGATGGCTTTAAATTGATAGCTACGTAAGAAAACAATTGCGAGCAACAAAAATATCCAATACAGAGCTTGAAGTAAAATTTAAAAAAAAAAAACGTAATATTATAGTTTTGTCGTCGATATCGCGGTTGTGTTATCGAAATCGCATCCGTACATCTAACCGATTGAAATAATATCTATAAATATATTCAGATTTTTTTCTGAAACGGTTCATCCGTGCGGTCGATTTGAAATCGCTGTGACGTTATAGAACTGCCATATTCGAGTACATAAGCGTGTGGCAGCGCTCGCGCCGGAATTTTCTTTCAATATTTGTCATTTTTTACCTCGTCTCTTTTGGTTTGACTTAATATTATCAATGCTTCTGCATTGCCCAATGCGTTAGCAATGATATTTCACTCTAACCTTAATACGGAGTTTAAATGAATGTAAATTTAATTTTAAACTTGCTACCAAATTCACGAAAGATTGGTACTGAAACTGATTCACTAATTCTGAAAGTAATTATCATTTAGCTGTGAATCCAATTTCGAATAAAATGTTTATTCCAAATTGACTATTAATTTTAATTTTAATTTCATTCTGACTCACAAGGAAACTCTGTCAAACAAAGTCTCACAACCATAGAAAGCTGAATCAACTGTCTGTATATAGACTGAGTTAGAAATGAACGCGTAATGAATTTATATCCGAAACTTGAAAGCTATTTATCATCTTATATTAATTCGTGAATATCGAGAACAAACTCATGAATTTTCATCAGTATAGGAAAATCGGTTTCACACCAAATATTTCCAAAAATGCATAGAAGAAAACTAACGGCCGTTGTATTCTGGGAATTTGTTCGGATAACTGTTAATGTATTCGAGTTTTGTGACGGTTTCGTCGGCAATTGTCTGAGTAATTAATATACGTATATGTGTGAAATCCAAAACTAAAGACGCAGAAAATGGTGTGAAATGCAGGGCAACCCTATGCTCGGCGTCTGATTGTCTGCATAAGACTTGCGACAGTTTCCCAGTTTGACCGTGTTATTCTTTCCTCTGCTTGAATACTCTACGCTATCATCTTTCGATGAATATTAATAGACTGAATACTGAAAAGTGAAAACTGTTGCCTGTTATAGTTCGAAACCAGATGAGAGAGTTCAAGCAGACGATCATAGCGACCCTGGGTCTGCTTGCGACAATCTACAAAGCTCGTTGTGATGCAGTCATTCAATATTTTGAGGGGAGAAGAACGAGTTCACGTCTTTGCAATACGACTCGTTAATACAAGTTGATGTTTTGAGTGCATCGACACTTCTGTAATAACAAAATCGTTATTTTAAAAATAGTTTTATTATTAGAAAGTATAGGATTTCAATCGATGTAGCCATCGACGAGGTTCTTACTAGCGATAGCCGGGCTGCTTATCTGTAACAAGGTTCAACTACTTTTGGTGGTTTTATTTGAAGTAAATTCCCGTAATGGATTATTATACTTGTATTGTATTGGTATTGGTAGAAAAAGACTTGGCGTAATTTCTATGACTTTTTCTCTTATCTCCGCTCTTACCTTCCAATCCTTCTTGGACTGCTTTTTATTTTCCTTCCGTATCACTCCGGTAAAGATTTCATCGATACTCACGGTCAGTATTTTTCTCCGAAAAACGGAGATAAACGATAGAACTACCATATACGAGAAAACCGATTTGAAATTGTTATGATGGTCCGCGCTCAGCCAAGAAACCCAACAAGATAATCTCAGCTGGTTCGCGTACATGGTTCGGACATTTTTCAGACAAGAATACGTTGGTTTGAGGTTGGGTCATTGCTCTTTATGAATTATATGTCGAAAGGACCATCCGGGTAAATTGCTTTCTCCGTTTCGTGGTCGCCTCATCCCACGTACTCGATGTCGCAGCCTTCGTACAGATATACGAGACTGTTGTCCCGTCGTGTACGGATGATATTCTTTTCCCTTTTATCACTGACGATCGAAAATCTCTCGTTCGATCGAAAGAAATAAACAGAATCAACCACAGAAGATACAATCGACTTATTTCAGTGGACAATTTTATTTGCTCGCAACACAGGATAAAGACGGAATATTATTGTAGATAGAGAATAAAGGGATGAGACACGTGCGGGATCTATATGCTTTGTCTGGACGATTGGAATCGATTCCACGAATCGAATTATTCGAGAAACGAATACAGTAATCACTATATATCTCTGTACAACATACAAATGTGCATAGGGCCAGTCAATGGAGAATAAAAATAAGAGGAGAGCGAGACTCCATATTCCACCTATCGTCTCATAAAAGTATAAGATTTTGAGAATCCGTAAAAAATATCATGAAAAATGTTAAACATGTTTACAAGGATGATAGAATCTTGCCTATTCCGATATGAAAGTGATTGATCTTAATAATCAGCAATCAAGAAAATCATTGAATTAAAAGCTGAGTAATAACTTTGAAAAATGTATGGAATTGATTGAACATTTTAAATCGCAATTAAACCGAAAAATGTTGTGCTATAAAAGTTTTTGTAGCTTCGATTTTTTTCGTCTTTAAAATCATTTGGTTTAGCAGAGGACTGGAAAAAAAATTCTCCGGTATAAGAGGTTCTCTGTGGAGCACGAGAATTGTTACTTTTAATCTACCTCGTCCAGCTCGGAGTTGCCGGACTGAAAGAAACATTCAGAGTACGTGTATGTCATAAACATACCGGAAAAGTCATTTCCGTGAAAAGGAAAAGAGGACTGACACTAATTTAACGAGAGCCACGAGAGAAATATACTGGGCTGTCCTCTTCATCTCTGCTCGACCACAGCAAAAGTTCATTAAAGTTCGAGCCGTACTCTGGGGTGGTTGAAAAACATGCTGGAGAATTAAATGCCGATCTGGGAATCAACCCTGTCTCTCTTTGGGCTTTCCTCACACTTCACGGCTTTGGGAAGGTTAATTTACACCATATAATTAAAAACATAATTATGTATATTTTACCGACCTTTACCTTTACCGACTATATTTTTAATGTCATACTTTGCTTTAGCCATTCGTTGAAAGAATTAACGAGGGATATTCGATTTAATCAGTAAAGAGATAAATTTTCGTCAGAGCATCACAAAAGTCAATGAAAAATCCTTTTCGTTTAAATATTCCTATAAATCAAACAAATGAAGGTTTAAGAACATAATGTTTAAAAATAACCTCATCATGCACCAAAAAGCTTTTCTCTACATATTTGCTTTGAACTACGTGGACGAAACTGTATACAATATACATAAATAGCATGTTTTCATGCTTAATTAGAGCTTCGTGGACTCATGACATTTCTTCAGATGGGTGACCTGCTCTAACACAGAGTTCAGTAGATCAATGCGTAAAGCTGCCATCTTTCTCTGAAGTAGAAAAACAGACATCACAGATACTGACTGCGAACTCCTTTAACAAGATGGTACCTTCCCTAACAACGTTATATCGTATATAAAGATCTTTAATAATATTTACATGTTCGCGTAGAAACGAGGCAGCAAAGGCGCTTTTAATTAGGCTGCAGTCTCTCTCAAGCAAAGTATATATGACCGTAAGGTTAGCTTTGATCGTACGTCGAGGCTCCACTTGAATAACGTTGTACGCGATGTATGATGCAAATACATATATAGAGTGACCAAAAAGTGAGGGTTGACTCTGAGGACAGTAATATTTGAAATACGAAAAATCTTCAAGCTCTTTTCTATCTGTGCATCGTTAACGAAATATGAATTATACAGTAAGAGCTTATCAATTCCATTGATGAAGAGCATATAATGGCGAGCTCAGTCGTGGCGTTCAGTGGGGAGGAATGAATGTCCCGCTCTAGACTTCTTTTCAACGGGGTTCCTGATTGGATATCATTATGTATTTATCGACGAAGGAAGGTCGGGTCAGGAAGAGTGGGTTTTTTTCTCTCCAGATTTCGTATTCCACTTCCTTTGCAAGTTTTTGACATAATTTTTGGATCACCTTCTATGTATATGATCCCACAAGTCGATCCCACTGCGTGGGCATCCACTCGTTCCCTTTGGTATAACGCGTAGATTTTATATACGAGCTGCTTATATAAGAGCTCGCTCTTACCTCTCAGCTTAATTACGGCTTACGTGAATCATAATTAAGTGCATGATGAAAAAGTTTCCATGCATCTTTTTTTCACCGTTTGATCATTCCAACCTTCTAAGTAAGCCGCAAGCTTTACGCCAAACGACAAGTGGAGGAGGAACAAAGTATCAATTACCATAGGCGTATTACTTAAATATTATAAAACTACCCAAAATCAATCAGTTTATCCTAAAAACATCGAAAATAATGCTGAATTTTATATTCTCATGTGTTGAGAATTTTGGGGAAAAAAGTGAACTTGAAACGTTTTTGTAACTTATGAGACGCGAGAAAAGTTTTACCACGTGCCTTTCTCGCCAAAGAACACGTAATTATTACTTCGTTGATTATTAGTTCTCCTGACGTTGAATAGTGGTTTGGTTTGGTTTGAGCCAACCATCATTCCAGTCTTATTCAACTTAATGCTTGATCCACGTCCGATGAGCGGAAACTCGTCATACCATACTTCTTCGTTCATCTGACTCGATCAATTAATCCATTTGTAGTTATATACGGGGTAAAACTTTGGTACGTTTCTTTCAACTTTCATTACAGATTTATTCAGGTAGCACCTCTTAACTTGGGGGCTGCATTTGATGGGCCTTGTCTGGTTTGACAGGTCGAGAAAAATCGATTTTTGTACTCTCTAGAGGTCTCCAGTCTCTTTCTCTCTCTCTCTCTCTCTCTTTCTTTGCCTGCAATTCATATACAACGAAACTCGGTGATATCTTCAAAATATATGTGCATTAAAAAGCTCTCGCAGTTTCAAAATATTTCGTACTGCGTGAAATCGTTTCCTTTTCTTTTTGCTGTCTGACCTACTCATAAATGAGTTTTTCCTCAAATTAACTTTTAGAAAGTTGTATTTTATTCTTTACTAGCAATTCATATGATTTCTATAAACACGATATGTTACGGCCAAAAATACCATCAATTAGAAGATTGGACAAAATAGGACGTGAATCTATACAAAGATAAATAAAAATCGTATTGACGTAGCACACAGAATTAAATGGAAATTAGAGAATTGTTCTGTGAATTGTTGAACTGAATACGCATATCAAGTATCAATGAAATCAGGATACGCAATCGTGTAATGAAAATCGAACCATACTCGTGAAATACTAAAATTACAATAGATGGTGGATGGCCGGGATAGCAACGTGCTGTACTTTGTCATGTGTAGTTTTTCATTATACATCAAGTCGCAAAACCCGATCGGTATGCAGGCTCAAAGCTTTTTGTAAGACAGTCGCGACATAAGCTTTGTTACAAAAAGTCCGGTGTCGTTTAGGGTTTACTCTTAATGTCTTGATTGCCTTTTGAGACAACTTTTTGGAGTTCCCGTTCCAACGATATAACGAAATAACGTTGTTTTTGTATTTGATTTATGGTACCAAATAAATGATGATCATCAGAACAGAGAAATAATTATTATAACGAAACATAATTCAATTAGAATCCAATTAGAGATTCTAAGAAAATGGGAAACGGATGTTCATATATATAAATATTCAACGAATACACAATTTAACTATGAGTGAAACGGAATGTACACCGAACACAAGTATTAAACTTGTCGGAGTGACGAAACAAAAACACCCGAGATAATCGAGCCGGAACCCCCATAATATTCTCGATAACGAGTCAAGATTAATTGGACCGGGAACCACCCTCTTCTCTTGCATCGAATCTTCGAGATATAAAGTTTGCATGGACTTGCACAAGCAAAAGAGACGCTTTAGTGATGTAGGTTGCGCTGGAGGAAAAAAACTACCATCAATAAATGCAAACTATGGAGATTTGAAGTAATAATCCACAATGAAGAATAAACGAGGTCAAAAGTTTGCGAATAGTGTAAAAAAAAATCCGTAGGAAAATTGTCAAGCTCAGTCGATATAAAAGGATTGAGAATTGATGCATTATGCTGTTTAGGGAATTCCCAGTAGCCAACAAAATAAAACCCGAATTTTTTAATTTCGTCAAAGATTTCAATTTCAACCACCGGTAATCATCCAGTCAGAGTAGAGTTTTTAATTCGAATAAAAAAAGTACATAATTTTTATGAAAACGACAAGCCAAATGTTGAGAACAAAAAGCAGACACTGAAACGTTTCATTGAAGATTTTTGATTGAATAAATGTACGAAGAAACTGAATAAAAGCTGATTTGCAAGTTTCTACATATTGACGATATTACAGGCTCGGACATAACCGTTGAGAATATGGAACATGAATTGTTGAGGATGGTGAACAAAAAGTTCGATGAAGATTCTCTGTAGCGTCGTAAATTCAATCACAAAAGTTTGATCAACAGTAAGTTCGTAGGAGTGAGTTAAAAATGTGGAGTCATGATGGAAGAGAAATAACAGAGTGACGAAAGTATGAAAAATCCAGAAAGGATGTTCCTTTCGTAGATGGGCTGTTGGTGTTTTCATGAACGTGATCCTCCGCGTTTCGATGTGTATGAGGAACTTCTTAGAAAATAGCAACAAGTTGAACTATCCGCCAACAAAATGTTAGACAAGACATCAAAGGTTTTATTGTAAGAACACTGAACTTACCCTCTCGAGAAAGTTAGAGCCACGAAGAGTCGCGTGTTGGAGAATTAGAGGATGAAAAATTCAGTCACAACTCGAGAAGTTGTTTGGTTATTTTCGGTATTTTGAGAGATGGGTTGTACAAAAAAATAGAGCAAAAATATACGGAACCTCAAACAATCTGATCATCAATGACCTGTAAATCCGACTTGATCTACCACATTGATACTCGACCCTGGTCAGGAGTCAATACATTTCTGAATTACTATATCTCTCTTGGTCGAACTTTTCTGTGTGATTCAAAAGTACAACTCAGAAAATCGTTGAAAAGAGTTTCTTGACAACGTACAAACTCGGTTGGAGCTGTGGTTGCATCAGGAAGAGACAAAGCCTTTTTTAAAATGCACCGTGTTACCCTGGCCAACCTTTCTGCAAAGAGAAACCATGAAAGTAGTAGTAGATGTGATGGGGAAGCATGTACCGGGGGTGCAGAAAGGATTTTCCAGGAGAGGTTGGGTTTAAGAAGAGGGAGGAGGATGGGGGTGTACGAACGACTTCCACGTACATGCTTGGCTGACCACGCCGTGCAGAAGTAATCCGGAGGAGCATGGGGTAGTTGCGTGCTTGGAAATTGTAATCACGTCGTCGTAGTCTCCATCTTTGTCGTTCTAGTGCTTGATGGCGTTGTACTATGGTATGCTTGTACTGCGTATAACGATGTTCTCACACCATTTCCAACCATCGTATGTATCCGGTACCAGACTTCTGACAAACTACCTGCTCATGTTACAAACCCACAAGAACCCGATCGCTCTTTTCATCAATGAAACGAATTTGGTTAAGCCTCATGAGCTAGTCATGGTTCCCTATCGACAACACTGATGGAATGTTTCCTTTAATAATTACGAAGAAAGAGGCTTTTCATCGTCAGGCATGCAGCTACGGCCGAAAGATTCTGATGAATCAGATGAAGAATCAGATGAAACACGGTTCAATTATGTCGTCGTTATCAGGTTTTCAGGCAAAGCGATTACAACTAAAAGACTTTGTTAAACGCTAAGGTGGAAGATCATGGATGAAAAAGCGGATTCGGTCTGTTGTCACCCACCCAGAACTTACAACCGAACACGGTTCCCTCGGGATGCACCTACAACACACCGTCTGCATATATATTCTTGGGGAGGTTTGAAAATCCTAGGGTTGAATAGGTAGTGTCTCCAAGATCAGGCTGCGAACACGAAGAAGAATAAGGAGAAAGATAGAGAGAGTGAGAGTGAGAGAGAGAGAGAGAGAGAGAGAGAGAGAAGGGGGTAGGCAGAAGGAGCAGAAAAGAGAGGGTGACGCGGCGGACTTAATGCTGACTAAGGGCTTCATTCCCTCTTTCTCTCCAACCGGAAAGTCAGTATGTGCGCGAGTGTCGAGGAATTACCCTTTTTCTACAGCTACCATAGTACGCGGTATTCCTTTCTTAGTAAATGTCTTCCATTCCTGCTTGTTCTCTGCCCCCGAGAGTTTATACTATCCTCTTTTTTTCCCGTCTTTGCGGCTTCCACTTACACCACCTTATTCCTTCTCATTTTCCAAGCCTCGGGCTTTCGCGGATGTTTCGGAACCCTACGTGAAGACGCTTTTTGTTCTCTCTTTATCAAACTCTTTAGCCAGCCTAATAAGAGTGATGGCTCATATTCTCTGCTCTATTGCAAATTTTCCAAGCACTCTTCCTCATTCCCCATTCGCTCCTATTCGCTCCCACGTATTATCCTCTCGCAGAAGCCTGAACAGTTAGATGGACCGATGGAAGGAGAAAGTAGGGCTGCTTCCCATAGGTTTTTACGGGTGATAGTAAAATGTAATGGTGAAGTGAATGAGACCAAGGGAAAATGCCTTGACGACTCCATTGCAGGGAGTTCATGCATGGAGCTACGTATTAAGTATGGAATGAATGTGTGAGACACATGTTGAGGGGAAAAGAAGTGGCGGCGGAAGAAGGGAAAAGCTCTGGTTCTCTCATTCTGTGGGGAAAATTTCGTTCTGGCTGAAAATACCATTGGCTGCGGACGTGCAACGGTGTCGCACTATGTGGGTTAGCAAAATGGGGTGCGGAAGATATGCAAGTAGCCTTCCCGGGTATTAGTTGAAACCCTCTGTTATACTACACGTAACAACCCTTAAGATGTAGCTACATCATCTAGGCTGTAGATGTTCCTCAACCACCAACACTCCTGGTTCCATAGGGGTTGAATAGGCGATGAACATCGAAGGGCACAGTTGGGAGCGAAGGATATTTGGGACACTGTGATAATACGCTCACCCAACTCGGGTTTGTGACATTTATGGTAATGTATGAGTGACGATTATCACCCCAAATATATGAAGTAGAAATAGTTAAGGGGCTCAAAGGTACAGGAATAAAAACCCCAGGACATAGAAGAACTTGATAAAAATCTATCTTCTGATATGAGGCACATACTTTCGTACAAACATACGGATGTTCGAATAACTACAGTTAACTCTCATAGGTTCGTGTGATTCCACCCGATTATTGAATTTGAATTATTCGTCCCTGATAATGCACAACATTTTATAATTATGTTGTTTGTGTACCTGAAAAAATAAAGAAACGAAGGAATGGCACCAGGATTATTAGAAGAAGCGTTAATACAAAAGGTGAAATAGTCGAGAACCCTAAGCTACAACTTCTTCTTTTCTCCCTTGATTTATACTATTAGGGTACAGTTAGTGGAAAGGGGAATTAAATTGACATAAGTATCCGCACAATCCGCACAAGCCATTTTCTCTTTATTGTTCTCGCGAAAAATGGATCATGGGGTTATTATGGAAGCTTGAAGGTCAAAACTATTGTTCAGAAGAATATATACTCGACGCTATACGAAGGTTCTGCAAATCGTTACTGAACAGCGTCTTATGGTCCCGGATATTTGGTTTTTAATGTGTTCAACGACCTTGAAAGTGTTTTGGAGACAAAGGACATCGAATTCAAGATGACTTGGTTGAAAAGCTAAGAATAATTGTGGCCCATGTCAAAAGCTTGAATGGTTGTGCGAGACTGGATGCAGGACAGGAAATGGAGGATAGAAGAGAATATAAGTTATAAAAAAAAAATAAAAAAAAATACTCCCAATGGTAGAGATAGCTCGCGTATCGCAAAAAAATTTATAACCCTCGCGAGAACGGTCGAAGCGCCCACGAGAAATCCAAATATGATAGAGGAATGAATAAACGATCTCTAGAGGATATAGTTGGAAAGAATTTCTTACTTAAACGTTCAGAAAGAAAAAGGAATTGCTTTGTTATACGCGAACAAACCGAATGTCTGTTCGCAAACGGTTGAAACTCTGCATGTTCCTGAGAACTTGAGAATGAATATTTCTTTTCACTTCGAGTTGTATCTGTATCCACGAGAATCCTCCAGAGTCATCTTCGACCGGAGAAGGATTTATGTGGCCTCTAGATCTTGCTTTCTCATAATTTTTGTTATTTTCAACCACGGTTATTGAATATGTAGGTACATTTTTCCCCAAGATTTATAAAAATACATTTTCTTGAAATAGAGCATCTTTTGTAAAAAAAAAAAACTCACTTCAGAATAGTTTAGCATAAACTACTTTTGGATAACATGTCATTCATTGCCTATTTGTATTGATAAATTTCGTTTTTTTTTTTCAATCGTCATTTATTGAATATGAATGAAAAAATTGTCAAAACCATCTTTTCTTCAATAAAATTTCCGATTCGATACCGAAATCTTGACTCACAGTCATTATTTGTAAACGAAAGGGCACAACCCTAACCCGCCGTAAGAAATTTCCGGCATCTCTAGTTCCGATTTTGCAAGTCCAATCGCAAGACTCGAGAATTCACAACGTTTTTTCATACACGAATGCGGCACATAAATCGGAGTCAGATAAGCACATGGACATGAGCAATTTTTCTCTCCGGACATTACTTTTTATTGGTTTGGCCGCACTGTGGTGAGAGGTAAGATACATATGGATCGAGGCATGGAAGTGGTGAGCAAAAGAAAGGAGAAAACTGTCAAGTTGATTTCTAAGGCTCTTGTGGTCAGTAACTGCGATGTCGTGACTCCTGCGACGTTTTTCTTCGCAAGCAACGTAAATAAACATGCAATACGAAGAAAGAGTGACGAAAGGAAAAAGAATAATAAAAAATGCTCGAGATAGGTGCTTGGGAGGTGGCAGCAAAAAGAAGTGTCCTCGAGAGGCAAAGCAAGAGAGCGGAGGGTTGCTTTATTTATATAGATATAGAGTAAGGTATGTTTGATGCTAGAGATTGAAAGTAATATTGTCAAAATTTCGAATACAATGGCAGGGATTGGGGTTTCGGTTAAGGTCATCCCTGAAGGCAGGTTGTCAAGTCCCCAGGTCACAGTAAGTCTCGCCACGTCTTAATAAAAGCTCAATGAAAAATCAATGAGTCTGAATTGAATCGAGAACTTATTCTTAATTCACGAGTTCGCGAAATCGCTTATCATGACATATAAACATCATTTATTGATTTTAGAAAATTTACTTGTTGGAGTTTACACGACATAATAATTTCATCGTAGCTTTACATTGTGCTCGTAACTTTATCGTAATTCCTTTCTCGTAATTTCCAATTGAATTTTATTCCACAGTTATTTAACTCACGCAACATATATTATTATATTTTTTTTTATACGACCACGCGATATACAGGGAAATCGTGACTTTTCACGAAAACGATAATATCCCAAGACCATCAGGTTGAAAGTAGCACGAATGAGAACTTCGAATTGCGTGACTGTAGAATTGTTTGTCGACCGTGCAAATCCTAGATATGATGGCCAGGGAATTCAGTCAAAGGAATAGAGTTTCACGGTTTCTACAGTGATAAACATATACGTTCAGGAATATCTACTTTAAAGTACATAAGCTGAATGCGATTATTCCAAATCTTGTAAAAGATATTGCCTCACGCAGTTAAAATTCACTTCGTTTTTACTTTATCAACATTTGATGGTTTCAATCTCAAAACGCAGAAGACGCCGACATGAAAGAACCATATTGTGCGAAGATACGAAACAAATAAAATAACCGAGATGGAACACCACTCTGAAGTATGATATTGTTAACTCAACTTCTTTTTGAAATGATCTCCAAGATCTATGGTCTAAGTTATCTCATTTATAGTCCAAACAGGTTACACACGTGTTTAACTTCACAGCAACGAGATTTTTGGCCCGCTATCTAGTGAAATCTGGTTTGCTCATCTCCTGAATAAAAACTCGTCCCATTCGTCGCACGACTCTGTTTTCTTTTTCTCATTTCATTCGTGGCTCATTTCATTTCTCCCGGCGACCAATGTGGAACGCTGATTCCACCGTCTCTCAACTCGGTAACAAGATGCATCCTGAGAGCAAGTGCAATTGACGATTCAGAAGAAAATAAAAGTTTGGTCGAAGCAGACTGCCCCGCTCGCTTTTGGCTAACATGGCAGTCCAATGAGTGACTTGGCTATATTTCGCTTCTGCAACTATGAGCCTAAATCACCTCCTGGGCTTTTTCAACTTCTGCTTCGCTATCTTCGCTTTCTCATCCACTTCTGGCAGACCATTTACGTGTCCGCATCCCAAGCGCTGATAAGAAGTGGGAGCGTGTCAAGCCTGGCACTAAAATCTCTATTTATTTATGACTTAAACCATGAAAATCTCATGATCGGTGTGATGGAAAAAAGAGATGAAGGTTTTTTTCTCTACTAGATATCGCAATTTATGTGCCGAGTAGAAATTGAAAATGAATTTTTGAGGCATGCGCTACACAGGATCTTTCGCTATCAAGAATCCCGCAGATCCACGCGTTCAGCAACGACCAACTTTTAATCCGGTTCTCCAGCTCTTTTGACGATGTTAACGGGGGATTTCGAAACTCGTGATTGTCGAACTCTTGTTCTTTCTTCCACTAGCGTTTTCTGTCTCAACCGGAAATTTCACTGACTTAACTGCATTTGAGATCTCTTGGATACTAGAATGGCCTTTTCATCCACTGGCCACAGAATAAAAAAATCATTCAAGTTCATTTCCTTCACTTCCATTCGTGTTACTTTTCTAACCTTATAAATTAAAAAAATCGTCTTAGTTTCAGATCTCCATGAATTTTTCAACCAAAAAATCAGAGTCAACTAGAAATTCTTCACGAAGAATCTCAAGGAATCCTTGACTTGCGCGAGAATTGTGCCTAAAGTGGTGAAAGCAAACATCTCTTCCTTGTGTGAAGTTGTGGAGGAAATATGTGTATGGGATCCACGAGCTACGCGTGTAACAATATCCTGGTTTACTTGAGCAAATTCAACGGAGCTTGAATTTCAGATATTTGGCTTCCTGATATTCACACGAGCTTTGTAGCAGCGTTGTTCAATAACAGATGAGATTCGCTACTGTACACCTTTTCACTTTCCCATTCGTTCGCTTTTAAATATCTGTAGATAAATATTAGAAACATTTTTACAATATACTAGATTCAGATAGTTTTATTGTTATTTATATTGTGACGCTGGACTTCTATCCTCGTCGTAAACCGCAGACAATGTCATGACTTGTAAATCATATTGAAATCATTTTTGTAAACATGTGCAAGCGTTAGACGGACTCTCGCGAAGTCAACAACATGAATCGTTGAAAGACTCGCAGTGAATAAGGGAGTTCGAGAGGTATCGTCGTCATTCCGCGATCGTGGGTCATCGTTTTGCTTAAATTGTGATGTTTGTCCTTTTTCGCATTACCGATATTCTAATGCCATGAGTTTTCAGTTATTCGGTACAGATCACTGCTGTTCTCGTTGTTTCGGAGATCCATCGTTTGAGGGTTTAATCCTAACTTGCCCGGTGCTAGAATTTCACGGGAATTCTATCTTCTATCATTTTATGTCACAATGTACTACAGTGAAGTATTAATAAAAATGAAATAACTCTGTGCACACGAATATAAACCCGAAAGAAAAAAATGACTTCAAAAACTTGTCTAAAACCAACCCCATGACGGATATTTGCCGATGAAAGCGAAGGATACCAGGTGGACCAGGGATGAAATTCCAAATTACAGATTGGAAATTCCCGGGGCGACCCTACGTCGATAAGTTCGAGGAGACCCGAAGTTCCAGCGGATCTTTCGTTGTGTATACTGCAGTATATACAGTTTGGTTAAAAAAGAAGTAAGAAAAGTGTGTGTACGTGTAAGCAAAAGGTCTGCTTGTGCTTTTGAAGTTAAGTTAAACTAGAAAGGAAAAAAAAGAGAATAACCTTGGAGAGAAAGAGAAAGGAAGATGACAGAAAAAAGAAAGAAAGGGGGAGAGGAGATGAAATGCCAGAGAAGAGTCGCAGTCAGTCTTCACATTGGGCGAACTGGTCCACATGCCTCGAGGCTACCGCTATTCGCATCTTCTCTTTGCTTCTCTTCCTCTCGTCCCTCATACAATCGCAACTTTTGCAATAAATCCCCTGTCACTTGGAGTAACTGGTGCGATCGGGCTTTCCAGTCCCGGCGCCATCCAGCCTCCTCGTCTCTCTTCTCTATCCGTTCCTCACTCTTTCCCTCCTTTTCGTTCTGACACCATTACTTCCTTTCTTGCACATTTTCTTCCCTTTCCATTTCATATATATCTTTCACTTTTCTTCAGCTATACCGTGTGGGCTTCTATTTATTTCCATGACAGATGGACGGTTGCTACCATCAACTTATCTGCCATAAAGCCGGTGTTATATATACATTTTGTATATAATTCATCTGTGTCTACTTTGTAAACTTAATTACCAATTAATCAACGCAGATGTCCCGTGGTTTACAGCTTGGATACTTACAAATTAGCTTGCAAAATATGTCTTTCTTTATCTTTCTTAGGCCTAAGAAAAAAATGATTATGATATGAAATTGATATTATCATTGAGCATTCCTAATTGCAATAAATCAAATCGATTATATTTTCGCCTATTGAAATATAATTAAATGATAGAGTTCTCTTTATTAATTTCTGCCCTTTTCCTTATTCACTATCTTTCCTTCTAGCAGTCTCTCAATTATACTCTATTTTTCTTTTTTCGCGAAAAAATGTTAAGTATAACTTTAGAACTTTTTGTTATGTTGATATGAAAGAAAAAGTGTTCTCTGTGGATATCTAGAATATGTCGTAACAAATGACAGGTTAATTTTGTAGCTGAAAATTTTGCGACTTCGTGGCACTTCGTAAAAAAGAAACTGAACATTAAGGATAGGAGGAAAAAGATGTTGAACTTGCTGTTTGCTACGCGCGACGAATAATCCATTGGTGACCAACGGTGTGGGATTAATGGACTTCGATTAACTGCAGCGCGTAACAATCAGCCGGAGGCTGTACTTCAATGACTAGAGGGTGAGGAAGAGAAGAGGGCCAGAGCTTGCAGGCAAGCCACTTTACTTCTGCTCTGTTGGCTATCTGACTCGTGTGGCCTGCCTCTGGGATGACCTCTGGAACGTTCAAGCAGCGATATAGCCTGCATGGGAAAAGCTCGACGCGGCATTCGACCAAAAGCGTTCCTTCTCTCATCGTATTCCACCAGTGTATGGATATACATGAGGCATTCCACCGCAGCCAGACCTACAGAATTCTTCCTTTTTCTCGAATATTTACTATGCTTTTTTTTAACATCCTTACCGAAACGCTTACAGCTATGTTTTGTGTTTTCTATTCACAAGAAGAAAATATGGCACTGACGTATGACGCAAAATTTATTATGATTATTTATTCTTGTGCTTTGTGCTTTTGTGGTTTTCAACAATCTTTCATCCTTCGTCCATATTTACGGAATTTCATGTCGTGTCTATGTTTCTTTATTTTCAAATTCATGGTACACCAGAATAGGCAGAATCGTCATAGGTTTCTCTTTGAAATTCACACGTTCATTTAGATCAGAAAGGCCCATATGTATATTCATGTATATATGTATGTACCCCACATAATGTGGCTGGGATTCTCATCGACTCGATTGTGCTGCTCGTAATGGACGTCTAATTGCCGGACTGGACCATTAATTGTTCTCTTTTCCCGACTGGGCAACAGTCACGTACAACCGGAAGCTCGGAGTCCGAGCAAGGGTTGATAGTCTTTATAGGAGGACATTGAACTAGTTGTACAAACGACAGTTGATGTAGCGTGGGAAATTTTTCTCTTCCTTTTCTTGCAAAAAATTTTCCGCTCCATCATTTTAGGCTGGTCACGTATTCCATGTTTTTTATTGCAACCATCCAACTGATAGATTGACCGGCCATTAAGCAAGGGAATCGGTCCTAAAAGGAATTATTTAAAAAAAACACGTCTCAAAATATCAAGTGCACGATTTTTGTTTGTCCGTAATTCATTTAAAGAATTTGTTAGGAAGGCAACGTGTAGGAAAAATAGCAGTGTTTGTATTGATGAAAAATCATCATTATTCCTCAATCCAAAGTGGTTACAAAGCTACAAGTTTCTGCGGGATTATCGGTCGACCACCCTTAAAATCTTCGTGTCGTCGTCGTCGCATAGCAGCGAAGTTTAAACGACATCGTCAGAACGAACAAAGACGACTCGCAAAATTCATTCCCGTCACATTGACGACGAGGGAGGAAGAGAGGCAGAGTTACGACGAGCTGCAAGACGCCATTGCCCAAGAGTCTACGGCACTACTGGTGAAGAGTTTAAATTGAATTTCGTGCAAATAGAGCCTGCGATAAAAACTTTCGGTAAGGAAAGCACAGAAAACCCATAATCAAGCCGTAGGACATAAGACCCTTCCCCGTTTTCTTCGATTCCTCAAGAAATAAAGGGGTTTTCTTACAGACCCCTTGAGACTTCTCAGTCGATCGCAATTTCGTTAACGAATCTGGCTTCACAGCGATCAAATGATTCAAATTTTTCTAAATAAACTTGTTCTCCGTTTACAATTGAATCATGTAGATTAAACTCTATATTCAATCTTAAACGTGAAAATTATTCTCCACTGTAAACTTACGTTTTATTTTCTCTTTAATGAAAAGTATCGTACTATTTACCGTTAAAAACGAGTCCGAAATAACTTCCAATATTTCGTTAAAAAAGAGTCAGCAACTCAACGCCAAGTATATTTTTAATTGAATTCACACATAGAACCGCTTTCATCAATATTCCAAAAAAAAAAAACTGATTGCCATTGTTCACATAACGGCTACTTGACGATACATTTTATTTCTATAAATAAATTTCACGACACTGTTCACATGATACAAAATCCTGTATACAGGGTGGTACGACTTGAACATGTACAAATTTAAAGCTCAAGGTTCTCGTGTAGAAGGCATGGAGTTTCAATGTTTATTTCTTTTTTGAACAAAGAAATTTTATGATTTTTTTGACTATATTTCAATGTTATATCCGTATGATATTCAAACGTAATATATGTGATTTGGGGTACCCTGTATCGAGATAAAACATGAGCAAACCATCCGCTCTCGTGTCTCGTGTCGCGTCCATCACATCGGCGTAGAGAAATACGCACAAACCGTCGACATGATATGCATATGGGTGCACGCAGCTAAAGCTTCGATTCCCGTGTGAAAAGTCGATGCGTATATTTATGTATATTTATACATAGGTCGTCGATGAATTCTCTAGAGGCACGATATGCTCTGTTTGCGTTGAGCACGTTCGCTGATTTATCGGTGGGTCAATTAAACTGTATATTCACGAGCCAGGTTTGTACGACAAACCGGTGTGGCCGTGAAAAAGGCGTGAAGATTAAGGGTGATGAAGGTGTTCGTGTTTGTTCGTATGCAGGTGGTTTTGTAATGATCATCAGGAGTTTACTTGCCCAGTAATCGCACGATTCGTGGCCAACTATACACAAACAATTCATTATCTCACCTGAATTGAACTAAAGGTGTGCTACTTGATTCCGAGGTATTACCCGATAAGCCAAAAATCATTTTTTTTCAACTTATATTTTCAACTTTTCCGAATACCATTTGGACTAGTTTGAAAAATAGTTGAATAGGGAACATCCAAACAAGTCTCAAAATATACCACGTATTTCATTATCTCCGAACGCTTAGTAAAATAATTGTTTGGTAGAATCATCTTAAAAACCAAGGGAAAAATAAATAAAATAAACACACATCTCTAGAAGGTTTTGCAAAATCTTTCCACTCGGAGAAAGTATTTTTCAAGAAAAGTTACTGTGTTCCCATTGTGCATGGTGTAAAACCATGTCGTCACTTCTGAAGAAAATTTACTATATTTTGAACGAAAAAAAAAAAAAAAAAAAAAAAAAAAAAAAAAAAAAAAAAAAAAAAAAAAAAAAAAAAAAAAAAAAAAAAAAAAAAAAAAAAAAAAAAAAAAAAGTGAAGCAAATGTCCTCCAATAGTCGACGTGGTTCCACACCGCAAATGTGATAGTAATTTTTCGTGTAGAATTCTCCCCATACACCAGACCTCGGTACAAAGTTCGATTTGCCGCCTTGCCGAGGTCGAATTTTCCACGGGAATGTAGTGAAAAATAGTAGTGCACACACCTCGGGAGGGAAACCGCGTTCTTGCCAGCCTCGCTTTCGGCTTCGTTGGCAATTTCGCACGCGGCGGGTAATAGCCTACTTTCCCTCCCTAGTTGCGTATTATACTATTTTAACCCACAATGGCAGGTTTTATGCCAACTTATTTAAAGTTTGATGAGGACCACAAGCAGTAAAATGAAAAACCAAGCTGTGTAATGGAGGTTATGAGCATGTGAGATTGTTATTAGAAAGCACCGAAAATGCCATCAGGACTTTCAAGTGAGCTACAGTTATCTCAAAAACGTGAAAAAGCGTAGGTTAGTATCAGAGTCGAGGGGAAAGGGCTCAAGTGTTCGTGAGAATATTTGTAATGTGTTCATGTAATGTCTGTGTATATGTGAACCTTAAATCGTGTGGTCGGTGCAGAGAGGCGACAACATCTGGCCATTAGAATGAAATACCGTCACGGCTGACCGTATCTCATGAGGGGGTGGCTGCATTCTCCAACCCCTTGCATTCTATATTCTTTCTGTCGCTCTCTTTCGTTCTCTCCTGCGTTCTTTTTCTCCGTCTCACTCTCTATTTTTCTCTTTCTATCTTTTTCCTCTTACTCCGTCACCTTTGCACGTCTTTTTATCATTTTTTTTCTCTTTCTCGTTTACTTCCGGTAGCTTCTCCCTCTGGTACGATATCATTTTTATACCTTTACACCCCATTAAATCCGGCCAACCTTAGCACCTTCACCTTCCTGCTCTCGGCAATTTTCTTCAAGCTACCCCTTGCACCCTATACTCCTGAGGAGAACTGTCCTCTACTGCTATAACCCTCCTCTTTGCCTTCTTCTTTATTCTCTCTTTCTCCACAGCTTTTTTTGCAGTTTTTCAACTCGTGGGCGTGCTTCGGCACACCTCCTCGTCCGTCGCCTTGTCACTAACGTCACGACATTCAAAATCCCTTGGCAATTTCTGATGCCCATCTTGGACTTGTCGATCATTACCATCAGACAACCCCTTCCGGGATCGATCAATATTCAAAGAGAAATCATCCCCAAAGACTTCCCATTTTCCTGAAAAACGTATTCCAATATTATCAGTAACGGGAAAGTATTTTTGAAGATGGAACATTTCCGTATACTAATGGATACTATTGCTATAGCTTTGGTAAAAAATACGAAATATGTGAAGTCATAAAAGAGCGATCTGAATTTTTAAAGTTTCGTTTTGGCTTTCAGCGAACTCGAATAGCGAGGACGAAACGTTGCGCGACTTCCTATTGTTTGTTGAATTCATCTAAAAAAGACTTTCTATCAATTAACTGAATCTCAATTAACTCCGCGATTCTCAATTCCGTTGAAATCTGTAAACCTGTGAATGACACCGTTCAAAATTCTGTTGCAAAAATATGTTTCAAGTCATGGTGTGTCTACTCGCTGAAAACATCTACTGCACATATAGTTCAGTGTACATGTACTCGGTGCTCATAAATCTTCCTAAATTAGGACCCCCAAATGAAAACGAAGCGTTTGCGCTCCAGGGGTTCGGAGAGTATGGGGGCTAAAGGGAGGGAGGAGGGAGGGTGAAAGGTTACCACCTCAACCCAACAATTTAGCCACACGAACGGGAACGCGTGAGAGAATTGGTTGCAGGGAGAAATACAAAGAGCAGGCACTCTCTGAACGCGCGAGCGGTTGAATTCGTTGCGAGCAATCGACTAACTCTGTACACCCTCTACCTACCTCCTAAATTGGGGATATCGCTTTACGCGTGAACGAACACCACTTTCATTAAAACGTGTGGGCACACACACACTCAACAATGCTGCTTCATTTATATGTATATATGTTCTTAAAATTGTACATGTGTATGTATTATAAAGTGCTACGGCAGTGGTTCGTATCATAGATATACTCAAAAAATCGGCTCTCGTTACCGTTGTACCTTTGAGAGCCCGGACTATGTTACGAATCACGGTCTGGCACATCATTAGCTGATAAAACACAAATAAAAAATGTCTTAATTGGGGAAAAAAGCTCGAAATATATATGATTTTAACTGTGTTTGGCATCAGCTGTCTCAGACAATTTTGCCGTTTTTATAAAATTGAATTTGTTTGTTAATATTCCTGGTTGAGTTGCTTTTTCAAAAAAATACACCAATCAATAACTCCTGAGAGTATTGCTCCCGGCCACTCTTTCCTAATATAATATTCTATTGCATCTGCACGGAGGCAAAGGGGAACCGTAGAAAACCAAGTGCACGGCTAAGCGGTCACCTAACCAAATATTGACACCAATATATTTCATTATTCCGGTTTATTTCTGTGTGCAAAATGTTTCTCATGGAAAAGAGAGCGAACTAGCTCGAAGTAACGCCTGGATTTCAGCGGTGAGATTTGCTTGAACTCGGAATATAAAAGGGGATGTAACAGACTCTAAGCTTGGATCGTCCACCCTTTTCATCTTCACGCTATTCCATCGTGAAACGAAGCTTAATTTCGCTACCACCTGAAAATCCTCTGGTTTCGTGCAAATGGTGTGCCTGCGTTATTCATAAATGTGTACAGAACGTAAAGTTCTACTACGATCACGCCCGAAACTCAAATTCTTACTATTTGGAAATATTGTCATACTGGCGATTATGTAAACATGAAAATGGTGCGAGAATGTCAGTTAGAGAAAAAAAGTCAATGTAATCGTTAATTGAACAAGATTTTTTGTTCACTGAACTGGATTTTTTAAAAATCCAACAATAAGGACGAATTTCATTCTTATAAATGTTTCATTGATATTGATTTTTACTAATTTTTACCCTTTTGAATAATAGTTTTTCGATAATTTGGAAAGAGTAATTTTTTTCAATTCTCAGCGGATTTTGTATTAA